>FASU01006798.1:0-11920 GCA_001486225.1 Heliconius pardalinus sergestus | reverse complement strand
GTTTGTTAGACAGACTGGGAAAGATTAAGGGAATCTTGTTTTAAGACATTCATTTCATTTAAATTAAATAAATATCATTCCCCCGAATGGAATGGAACCGAAACCTCCACGTTTACAATAATATCATTAATTTTAACAATACGAGTAAATTTACTAATAGGGCAGTTTCTTGAGAAAAACACGTCCGTGAGTGTATTTTGAGGCTTTTCCAGCAATAAAATTTGCATAACTACGCTCTTTGGCACGGCTGCAGTCTCTTATTAAATTTCCGCCCCTCAGAGAGTCATTAATGGTTTGTACTTAACCACCTAGCGGCGTACTGTGATAAATCATAAGGTATCAAGTGGTGGCGTTTACTAGTCCCGCTGACTTTTATAGCGTCTTGAGATGTGAGCCCGGGATCTAGGGAGATTACTGTAATCCTTTGTTTATTTTTATTTTTTACGCAACGATTATCGTATAATAAATATGATGGTACATTAAGTAGTAAGTAGTAACTGGACTAAGCGGAAATATATTATTTTTTATTAGTGACAATAGATTAATAACTAATTTACTTCGTAAGGAATTAACAGGACTGTTTATGTGACTAAAGAAGAAAAAGAAGAAAGAAGCGCCGATTTTTTTAAATAAAAATATGTATTTTCCCACTGTAATAGGGTATTTAAACCCACGACCTTTCTAAATTCAGATAACTATAATTAAATAACATAGTAAACTTAAAATACATATTTTCATCGTTCACAAATAATATTATCTCGAAAATGAAAGGAATGATTTATATTGTCAGGAAATACGAAAATCTCAATATAGAGTAATAGGAACACGCGTTTAGATGTATGCATGTAATTAAGGTTCCACCCACCGCGCGTTTAAAATTGATAGTCCGTGTCAATGTGAAATGGAACGCAGATAACATACGACAGACATCATTTCATATCCAATTACAATACGCTCTCGAATTAACTATTCATTTAACACCAGGCATTCGATCGAATGTATTGAAATGGATTCGGCGTGTATTATTATATTTTTGAGTGTTATATCTCACAGTTTTTCGGCTATTGTTCAGTGGCTACCGTCTACCAGTTTTAATTTACCTATAAATTTTGATAGTGGAAAGTTACCTTGTTCCAAACAAACTGTCATATTTCCTGAAACAGTGAATAGTTCTATTAATATTGAATCTGAAACTTCAGTAAACTCGTTTATATTACCAATAGACGGTGAGTTCTTTCTTGAAAATGGTATAATAGAGTTTGGTTCGTTTGATGAAGATAATTGTACTGAAGGTTACGAACACTTTGTGGACAAATCCTACTCTTCTTGGAATCGTCCTGATGTTTGGGATTCACCAAAGTTCAATAAAGCCACACCAGACGCCGAGAGAGTACCATGTTACGACGATATTGTTGAATTTCCAACAGACAAAGGATTTTCTGTCGTGTTACCAGATAAAATACAAAAACTACGCGGTATTACAATAGCCGATGAGAGATATGATACCATGGAACTTAAAGACTATGTTTTAAGGAATATAAATCAGCTTCAACAGTTTTATCTTAATAAATACGATGATACTGGAATCGTGATAGAATTTAATTTTTGTAAGTCGCCTGCTGGTTGTCCCTGCCAGAAAGAGGTCCTCGATATTGATTGTGAAGCTAAATTTTGTCCTATTCCATCTTGTGTAGAACCAATACAACCAATTGGGCACTGTTGCAAAATTTGTGGTGGCGTCCTTGTTTATAAAATTGATCAAAGTTTTCGTCTTTTTCCTTTTAAAGAACATGTTGAAGAAACATTGTCTAGTTATGGAGAAAATGAGTTGGTCTATCATATTGGAAGAATTCCAGATGATCAAATTCAGTTAATCATCGTAGAGAACGGTGAATATACAGGTCTAAGTGCAGAAGTCGTAAATAATATCGCTAATAGCATGAAGTGGCACTTGGGATCGCAAATGCAAATAAGTGGTATTCCCTTTTATAAATCAGGGATGGGCGGTAAAATATTTATTTGTATATTCTTTATAGTAATTACAGTGATGGGCGCTGTATACCTTTATTATTACAAACTACCAGATGTGAGGTTCCCGGTTATTGGCCGGGGCAACTTTACAATGTTTTCAAGATATGATCGCAGAAGCGAGAGTGTAGTGTCTTTGACGAGAAGAAGTTCTGTAGCTCCAATAGGAAGTGGCGTACCTACAGCTTTTCGAAATCCTTTATATGACTCTAAGAGAAGCAAATCTTCAGTGGAATCGACTGGTGATCAGTAATTAGCTAAGATATAAAAAAAAACATATTATTCTTAAAATCTTACGTTACGAATCCATTTAGAAATAATGATCGATGTTATAAAAGTTTTTAAGTCAACATTTCAAGACAAATCGACAGCAAAGTTTCGGCAAATGGTATAAAACTTGGAAATTCTATATTATCTACGAAACATAAATAAAGCAAAACAAATTCGTCTCTACTAAGACCAATATTGAATATAGCCCTTTGTGCTTTTGCCCTTCCGCTCTAAATGTGAACTCAATCAATAGTATTGAGTTTCTTAAAACAGCTCAAAAGACACGACTGTCATGAGAGTCGTTAATCATTTCTCTTTGATACTTATTCTACGAAAGAGAGAGCGCTAGATATGAAATAGATCCGAGAATTATATTTTATACATCTAGAGATATATTGCTAACATAATTGTATTTAAATTATTGTAATAATATTAATTGACTTTATATATGTGCCAATTTTGTATAAATACAATGCTATTTTAAAATTATAATCAATAATGTTTAATGTAAATTAATAAAATACATATATTTTTTAATATCAACAACTTACATATTTTCAATAAACATAATACCTTCCCAAAAATAGTATCGCTCTCTAACCATACGAACGCTTTTCCCATTTCAACGTGAACAAAGCGCGTGCTCACGATCGGGCATTGTCGCCTGCCCATTGTTTTTGTGAAGCCTGATTTATGTCGCGCCGCGTTACGCGTCAATGACTCCACTGTGACATGTCTTAATGATGAAGATACGTATCTGTTATTGGTAGGTGTAGCTCAGCTGTTAGACACCCTTCGGAAGTAGGGGTTCGATTTAAATTTAAAAACATTGTGGGTAATACTAATATCAATGTCTCGAAATGGAACGGGAAACGGAGTGTCTTGATTAGATTACCTTCCCTGTAGGATAGTATTAATTATTTTGTATGGTAACACTTAATGTTACCTATGTGTTTTGTAGAAGCTCTCGTTTAATTCGAGTCGGTAATTGTGTTGTCTAGACAGTTGAAATAAACAAAATTAATTCTGTCAACGACATTTGACGATTCAAAACATTGTTAATTTCATTTTAGAATTAGTAAACGTCTGTGTACAATGGTTGCAGATTCGATCCTTATTTGAAATTGTATGGACTCAACCCAACACGCAATCGCTTAAATATGCAACCAAAGTAAAAATGAGTGAAAAAGTCTTTCACATAATATTTGTAATAAATGATTAGAAGAAACACTACGGTATAACGAGTAAAAATAATGGCGGTTCCATCTACACTGATGCATAACAGCTCAATCTACTCGTATGTCAATTTCACCGTGGGATTTTTAAAAGTCACAGTTTTCAAATATTTAGTTTAATATGTTTTTGTTTCCTATAGATTCTTATCTAATATTCCCAAGTTTAAATTACACGCATTTAATCTGCTCTGGTAGTGAAAATAGCCCTTCTAAAATAGCGTGAGTGTCAACAATTTTTGAGTGTACCCAACAATTTTTGGTGGGTAGATGGTTAGATGGCTTTACTTCGTTACCAGAGTGAGGAAATGTAAGTAATAAATATTCGATAAACAGACTTGATACTTCGTAATGATAGTAGCTCAAGGTGAACTAACAAGACTTACTAGGTATCATAAAATATTAGTTAATAATAGTAATTAAAAAAAGATTAGGCTGTCGCTTATTTAGAAATTCAAATGACGCTTAAGTTAACTTTAACAAAAACAAATCACTACACACAAGAAAATGATTATTTTCCAAGTAAAAAACAAAGCGGAACTACAAAATGCTAGTTTCAAACTACGTATGTGAACATTGTTGGCAAAGTTTCACAGTGCCAGTCCCCAGTTGCCAGCGAACTCCTTTACTACGTCAAATCTGAATTCTAACAAAAGTCCGGCGAACCAAATCGAATCAGTGCTCCGACATCAATCTATTTAGCGTCTCCTACGATTTGAAACACAAATGTGGAACTTGTATAGAAGTGACATTTGTTATCTTTTTTTTTGTGGTATTAGGTACATTGTATTCAGTAATTGGCAAAGGCGGAACTCAACGCTTTGGCCAGAATGGGGAAATGAAAATTTTTCTTTCCTCTGAATAGGAATCGAACCCATAACAGCTGTCGTTGCCATTACCCCGTTACAGACGCTGTACCTAATGGCCTAAAAAGGCCATTATCTTTTACACTTAGAGCTAGTAATGTTAAATGATAATAAGTTTAAATCACGCTTAGGCACGCTCAGACAACGCTTAGACAAATAAGCTTAACGCTTTTTTCGTTATTCAATATTTCGCATAGTACTATAGACAAAGAGGACCTGATGACAAGAAACTATGGCTTCCATTTTCCAGCAGTTAACATGCAGTGCCTTACTGTAAGGCAATATTTTAAATATAATCAATATCAATAACATGTGTGTAGTTACTTACAGACATAATCGTGAATTATCAGTTATACTTCACTACTAGAGCTTAAATTAAAAAATATATGATGTGGAAACAAAGTGAGAGGCTGATTTGTTAATACAAAATATGAAAATGGGTACAAATCGAAAATTGAAGCTCAAGTATTATGTTTATATTTATTTCTTGTCTTCTAAAACAATGTATTCCCAGTTAAGTATAATACTTTAAAGCATATCGAAATACAAAAATAAACTTAGCTTAGTTACGTTGTAACAAAATAGGTTTAATGTGCTATAACTTGTTATGGTTCCTCTAAAGTCAATCGTAAAGTATAAAAAGTTAAAGTACTTAGCTAACAAAAGCTCCATACTACTTCTACTGACCTCTACGTATAGACCCAGTCAGTCACATTTCAAAACTATTTACCCGAGGGTCGTAATTCGATTAGGAAGATCTTATTTCGCGATTCGAGAATAATTCGTAAAACGCATTCGGGTTCCACAATACCTACAATATAGTGGGGTGATTTTTCTTAAATAGAAAACTTGCTGGCTTGGCTGAGCTTTGTGGGAGATAAATTACTTTGTTAAAGCCATTAGCAATGAACTTTTGTAGTTTCTTACGTTGACATTAATGGGTCTTTAAGTTTTATTCTAGGAAGAGAGCAGAGAAAGCTCTTTCGTTTAGGATTTAACAGTGGATAAAAATTTGAATGATATATGGAGTTTTTATCGTTTTAAAATGGCTGACGGAGAAGTTTAAATAAAAAAGGCGGTCAATTTATTTGATAAAAATTAAATAAAACAAAATACTTATAGGTAGGTATTACTTTAATATACTAAACCTACATTGGAATAGTTTATTAAAATGAATGTCTATATACCTATTTAAATTTCATGTAATGTTATGGGCTCGATTCCCATATTTAAATATTTTCATTTCTGCGCTCTGTAACCAGGCGAAGCGCGGGGTTGAATTCCGCCTCAACACGCAATACCTCGAATGTTGAAAACCGAAGCGTCTTAATGAGAACGAGATGCCTTAATAAAAAAATCCAGGTTCCTTCTGTTTACCTTGCTATGTGTGTGATACAGCTTGAACCTAAAATAAGAATATTAACAGGGGTGTGCTAATATTTTTTTAGCATAGCAAGCTTTAAAGCTTAAAGCGGAAAATTTGTGAAATCACCAAACCAAATGTCATATCACAATTTTTCTCTTTTAGGTATCTAAATTAAATGAAATCAGCTTCATGCTGTATCCCACACACAACAGGGTAGGCAGAGGGAACCTAATGTCACTTCATTCCCCACTTTCCGCCGTATTCTGAGGGCATTTTAGGTATTTAAGTAAAACATTTTCTTTAAAACAACATTACAGAACAATCCCCAGAACTAATCAGCGTGCTAGCGCTAAGCATTCCTTTTTGGAGTCCCCAACGTATATTAGGAGTCTATTGTGCCCCGTTTAATAAGGCCATTCTACTTTCCACTCGCCTTATATGGCACCGTCGCACAAACAAGGTTAATTCACACGATCTATCGCATAGACGATCTTTTGTTTCGAAAGCGTTATGTTGTCATTTGGAATGGACTCTAAGTTGTTGGTTAAATTATACTTGCTTTTAACAGTACAATTGTTCTGTATTACACGTCTAATAATGTATGGTGGGTAAGTAAAGGTGATGCAGGTTCATATAATTATAATAAAAAGTTGGATCTATTTATGTATTTATTAATTGTGAATAGACACGTTTGTAATGTAAAAATTAAACAACAGATGTCTATTACAAACAAAAAGAAACAGTATTTATAAAAATCCCAATATTTTCAAATGCATATCCATACAAAGGCTTTTTTGTACTTCCTTAATATCTTAGGCAAAGAGTACCGTTAAGTGTTTAGAAGCTTTGCTTGTTATTTAGTACTCGCGCAAGATAATAGATGAGATGCAAACATAGCATTGAAATCTGTAACATTATTGAGAATATAAGGACTTCCTACGTAAATAGTTTGTTGTAGCGATTAGCCAATGCTTTTTAGGTATAATGTCGCACTACTTACAGAAACTACTGTTTACGTTATAAGTTCCGTTATTTATCAGATGGTAATTTAAAGTAATGTAAGATGATGATTGTGAATGCAGAGGGTGGAGGGAAGAAAGAAAAGAAAAGAAACAAAATAATTTTCATATTTTTAAAGTGTTAAGTGACACTTCATAATTTAAAATTTAATTTTAACGACCAATTCTGACAAATTTAGTGACAAATCACTTTAATGTCAAATAGCTTACCAAGTAGGTTAACAGCTTAGCTTCGATCGAATCGGGTCTTAGTGCATACATATTCTAGCACAAGCATCTGATAGACTCGAGAATTGAACGTGCAACTGTGCGTGAACTGAACTGATGTCCAGACATGTACCATTTCGTATAACATTGATCGATTTGTGCTACTCCCACATAGTAAAATCTAGATTTTGTTGTGTAGCTTTTTGTATTTTAAGTATTATTGCAGTTTAAGGTCTTATATATATTCATATTAATTCTTCAACATCATGTCTTTGAAATGAAAATAAATTATAGTGTTTATATTGATAATTTTGGTTTCCGTAGACTTTAGACGAAAATCTTGTTTTTTCTCGTCCCTGCAAGAATTTCATAGATTCGATACTTAGTGCTTCCTTATACTCCTCAAGGACTCAGCATTACAAATTACAGGGTTCGACGCTGCGTAATTACGGTTGTGCGTTGTCTGTGAGTCACTATATAGCTTTTACATACTTATATTAGATTTAATATGCCGTGTTAATGTATATGAATTTCTATTTTATACAGTTTTATTCGTAGAAGACTTATTGATGTGTTAACTCGTTCATCACTAAGATTCAGTATTTTCGTAAATAGAAGGTAGAATTTTGTTTTTCATATTTCTAACTTTCACCGACTATATATATTTTTGAAATAGTTCTTAAATTGACTTCCAACTACATATTTTGAACATAAAAGTATCATATTTAGATTTAAGTGTCACTCAGCCATCAGAGCGTTAAAACGCTTGATACTTTACAATGGGACCCTCGTTTTTCGCTTTCGCTTAAACTTAAGCCTCGACAGATGTTCGAGTGTGCTCTCCTGAAGGACCCTTTGCGGTCTCGACGCGTTCGACACTAGTGATTACGTGTTGTGCGATTTCGAAATACCAAAGCTTAGCACTAATATGTCTGTGTAGGGATATATAGCTATGTCTAATTTATATGATACAAGTGTATCCTAATATTGCTGAGAAATATATAGTATTGCTAAGTGTTATTCTACAATTAGGACAGAAAATTAAATTATGTCTAACAAAAATATCTTTTCAAATATATGTTTTTAATTTATTCAATTCATTTAGTCGCTAAGCTATATTCAAAACTTAAATAAAAAAACTTAAAATTCTTTCATATGTGTTCAACTTTTTTGTAAAGGTAACTTATAAGACTTACCATTAATACGTATACTTTAATAAAAAAATGCGCTTCAAAATTAAAACGCTTAACTAGAAAAAGTATTTCAAACATAAAAATTTCTAAGAATGAGGAAAAGTCTTTGTGAAACGAATAGGGACTATGAGTTGCTCTACTTAGCCGTGAGGGAGACAGCGTGAAGACATGTGAACATATGTGGGCAATATTATGTATTTATGTAACTTTTTCACAATGTGCTCAAGGCAGTTCTTTTGGTCGTTATTTTATTTTTATTAATTTTTGTTTTGAGAGGCTATCGTAGCGTAGATATCGGGATGACGACCGATTTTAACTAAGCGTGGCGGTTGTGGGATCGATCCCCACTCTGAGCAGTGAACTGGGGACCTAGTGCTTAGGCACTCCGATCGCATTAAGACACTCCCCACCACCACAGACGATCCCCACTTGAAGGAATTGTGGGTTGAGTGGCGGAACACGCAATTCGTCTCGTTATGAGCGCGAGAAAATATAATAAACCCACAACCGCGACGTTTACAGTCACGTGACAGCCACAAACAAAAAATACTATGTTAAAAATTCTATTATACAAAATACTGCTTAAAATATGGTAAAATGTCTCTAGTCTTATTTCTCTATGATGATTTAGTAATTATAGCTAAAAAACGTGTCGATAGATGTATATTTATATTACGGCACTGTCACGTAACGGTGCCATATTGTATCGCTTAAGGCAGAATCCTTAAGGAATCTTCATATTTCGTAGGCATTTGTTCAACAACTAGAGTAAAAGTAAAACTAGGGGTAGTTGAAATAGTGAATGTTTTAATTTTAATGGGGCACTTCGGTATAAAATTGAAAATAAATATTAACGTCATCATGGCTCAGTTGAAATATATTGTATTCTAAATGATACGGTTATGTTTTTAATTTTCTCGATAGCGAAAGCTTTCACAATTTCATGGACAAAAACAGAGTTACATACCACGAGCCAATCAGTGGAAATAAAAAAAAAATTACTACAAGCGGCGGCGAGATGCAGTATCTCACTGTAAACGAGACGATAGCGAGTTCGATTCACACTCTACAAGTGCAAACTTAGATCCAAGTACTCCATTATTACAAGCATACCGGCTTTGCGACCGTCATGGCGCACGGTCAAAGGTCAAGTGTGCGGCTGTAATATAATATTTAATATTTTCTTTTTGGAAACTACGCAAAGTGTGGCGTTGAGCCCCACAACTCAAAACACTCAGCTCAATAACAACGCATATTTAGTGGTGGAACTTTTCGTAAAAAATTAATACCATCCTTTGCCAGAGCGGAGAAAAGAAAATAATTTAAACATAATCATTTCTTCGAATGGAGTCAAACCCACAACTATGCAAGTAAACCTCATAGTAATATTTAAGTTACATTAATTACATTCTCATGTGAAAATTAACACCAATATCAGTTACAAAAGTAAAAATTCGCTATAAATTGTCAAGATCGACCCAAAAATTCAAAAGTTTCATATTTAAATAGGAAATTGCTAATATTATTACAATTTTACACAAAGTGGTAACCGAGGCTTTATTATATAAAATGACGTTCGGAGTAATTAAATCTTCATTAGAACACTCAATTTAAATTAATGCGGGAGCTGAGCATTAACTGTTTGAGTAAGCGCTATCTTTGCTTAGAATTTGGACTGTAATAGAAGTGTTATAAGTACTTTGTCATATATACGCATTTTGTGTTGTGAGTCATTGAGAATAAAGCTATTTTTTTTTATATATTAGTGATCGTTGGATCCACAACTATGGCTA
The DNA here is from genome assembly GCA_001486225.1 of Heliconius pardalinus sergestus. Lineage (NCBI taxonomy): Eukaryota > Metazoa > Arthropoda > Insecta > Lepidoptera > Nymphalidae > Heliconius > Heliconius pardalinus. Next base: position 1,946 of record FASU01006798.1, on the reverse strand, counting down.
GTCGACATAAACGACAAGCATTCTGCCCAATTTTCAACATTGCGAGCGGAACTCAACGCCGCGTTTTGCCTCGTTACTAGAGCAAGAAAATAAAACTATTTCATTTCCTGGAGTGGGAGTCGAACTTACAACCTTCCACGCTTACACAGTCGCACGGTTGTGTCCCTGCGCTACTACCGGTTTTCTATGTTTTTATAACGTTATTTAAGAGGCACTCTCTACAAACGGAATAAGCATTATTGAAATATCTTTTTAATAATCTTTTTAAGAACAAATAAACAAACAACATACCGAGCACTTTTTTAAAAGTCAATTACAATTGTCTCTCAATATCGGATTGTTAATTGGTAGTTTTTTGTTTCCCAGCTTTCAATAAGTTTGTTGCACTTTACTCGCCTTTACTTGCGGCTTGGCCCCTTTAGTCTAATGAAAATAATTTTGTATATGACGAAGGCACAGTTGGCTACACTAAAACGATTAACTCGGTGTTTAAATTTAAATCAGTAGTTTGTGAGATTAGAGTAATGAGTTCAGACACACAAACTCTTCAGCTTTGCAATATAAGTATAAAAATAAGTATTTTTTTTATTTAAATAAAAATATTAACTTTAAATAACATTTCGAAATACAGAATTATAATAATCTATTTGTTAGTAACTAATATAATTGTTAAAACGGAACTGTATTGATGGGAAAAGAGTGTCTTAACACTAGGTTCCCAAATTTCTTCTCCCTATGCTGTTATGTGTAGTATACAGCTTCATTTTAAAAATGAAGTAACTAAAGTGTAAGCCATTTCTAATAAACATTACATTTAGTGATAATAAGGGTGTAATGTAACCTGACCTAATAGGGTTGTTACGTCGCAACCGAGGGATACGTCATTAGATAAATTAGGTGTCATTATAACAAACGTATGCGGTTTAGATAATGAATAAACACAGCTTGTGTTTATGAGTCTAAAATGTCACCAGTTTGTGTTTATTTTCATTTTTCTATGATGAAACTGTTAAGGTTTTATATTTTTGAGTAAATTTAGTAAAGAATGAGATTTTTTTATACGAAATTAATAAGTCGAAATGTATGGCGTTGGAGAGTTGGGACAAAAATCAATTAAGTTTTATATACACCTCTCGTACTTTAAACTGTTTTAATATTTTTAGTTATATGCGTATACATTCTTGATAAACTACATAAATTGCATACATATAGTGACATGAAACTTTACCACTGCGCCACGATAGTCTCGCATTAAAATCATTACATTAAGATTAAAAATAATTATCTAAGTCTAAAGCATTTCATCACCGGAACTGAACCTAACGATGTTTCCTTATATGCACAACAATATTATAATTTCATATTATTATCAACGTCAGCTTTCTTCTCCTTTTACCGCTTGTGATGTGTGATGATATGAGAGTGTCTAAATCTGGTAACAAGTTCTATAGATATAATCACTGCACCGGCACCGTGTCGTAATAAAAATCAATTTCAATCAATAAGTTTCACTCCATATACGGTGTAAACATATGTTTTAGTGTCTTTTTATTTATTTATTATTTTGTAGGATTTAAAAATAAAGTTAAGTTGTTTTTTCTTTCTCCTTTCTCCTCCTTACATTCCTTCCTTCCCCATTCTTCTGTTTCCGCCCAATTTCCATTTAAGTGGTGAAATTTAACGTCACGTTTTGTCTTTTTACCGGAGCGTGGAAATGGAACTAATTAATTTGCCCGAATGAGAATCGAATTCACAATTCACGACGGCCTCATCATCCTCTTATTATCAAGGGGCCAATTACGATTAATCCATTTGAAATACAAAAAGTTTAATACCAAAATTGAAATATAAAAATACAAAGGTAGCTTTCAAAAGTATTATTTTCCATTGGCACCTAGCGGTAGCATAAAATAAAATTATAGCCAGATAAAGATTTCTTTTGGGCA
>FASU01006781.1:0-15056 GCA_001486225.1 Heliconius pardalinus sergestus | reverse complement strand
AAGACAAGGAGAACGAGCGTACGGGTCACCTGATGGTAAGCGATCACCTCTGTCCACGACCCCATTCAACTCCAAAAAAACTACAGGTATGTTGCTGGCCTTTGAGATGAAGATAGACGATATTTTTTCTCCACTTATTCTGCCCTGCTGTATTCTACACACAAATTTATACTGAATATAATTTAGAAACACTACCATTTTCGTCACACTTCGTCATTTTCAATAAAAATCACTCTATAAATATTTCCAGTGTACTTACTATACAGGCAGTTTCAGAAACGGGTTCGTTCAAACGAGCTTACCAACAAAAGAAGTTGAAAGCGGAGGACTCACCGAAAGTTTAATTTGTCCTTTAAAGAGTACTTCATTCTCAGCTGGAAAACTGACCGTGGTGTTTTACTCGATTGTTTGCCGATTATGGAATGGTTGTGATAGAAATCGTTTTTTGTTTAGAATTTATTGTAAAGCACTATGAATAAATATCTATAAGTATATTGATTTTTTTAGTTTCACGGTGTGGTTTCCGCACATATTAGGGCAGGCAGCGGGAACCTGAGAACCAAATGTTAAAACATTACATTCCCCAAATTCCGCCCAATTTCTAAAGCGTTGTTTCTCATGAAAATTGAACCCACAACCCTCGCACAACGTCGACAACAGCCTCAAAATTAAAAATAATATAATATCAACGAAATTGATCGAAAGCTCAATCTTCACATACAAGTAAAACACATCTAGCTTTTATATAGAAACCTATTAGATTCGCCTTTTTCGATCGTCACTCGGACACTCGGTATGCATTAACGTAGTTTGTTTGTATATCGAGTAACGAAGAGACATTGGAGGGGGCAAATTAAGCTTCTTGCTCGTCTGTGGACTTTTTGAAGTCTTTGTAGAGTATCATTTGACCGAGCTTTGGTGAAAATGCATGGAAGCTCGCTGGAAAAGCAAAAAAATATAAACGTGTGTTACTTTTCATATAATTTTATATGAGTATGAGTATTTTATTAAATTTTATAATTTTTATAATTTATGACGTTATAATTAATGATGGATGTGAATTCGATTCTATAAAACCTAATGTTAAGGAACGTCGCTGCCCAGTTGCCGTCCAATTTTCAAGACACGGGTGTTGAGTGGCGGAAGTCAACACCACGCTTTGCCTCTATAAAATGAATGAAAATATTAAATATTTCATGTCTTCGAGTGGGGATCGACTGAAATTGTGGTTTAGTAGTTTTCGAATATTTACATACATACATACATACATATCTATATACCTGGTAGCAATATATATTTCTTTTTTTATATATATTAACTCAACAAACCTAATTTAATGCATTAGCCTTAATTCCAAAACTCGATTCTTAATATTTACTCAGTGGGAAGTAGATATAATGTTACTGACATACTGTCAAATATGACAGCCGCTGTGTTGTCTATTTTAAGAGTAGTTTATAGTCGGATATTTTAAATTTACTATATGTTTTATTAGAGCTTTTTTTATATTTGTACTTATAATATATGGACATTATTTAAAGTAATCATAACAATCGATTAAAATCACATATTTATATATAATAAATAAATAAATTTAATATTTTTAGAAATATAAAACAACGAATAATTTAAATTATGTTATATTTAGTAATACTGTTAGGTACTAATCCTGCAAATTTCGTTGCTTTAAAAAGGATTGGAACGTGGATTCGTTTAATAGTTCGCTCAATAGAATTCTATCTTTTTTAATGCATACCCGTATCTATCTAAAACAGTTCAAAGTATACTGAATTTTAATATAACTAATTAATCAAAATCTTTGGCACTTCTAATTTACCAAAAAGTCTTACCGCGTCATTGTAAATAGTAAATAAACTAAACATCATTAAGTTAAAGCTGCAACCCCATAACTTACCCCTATCTGTTAGATAAAGATTCTTTTCACAATAGCAACTTCTTAACAAAGACATCTGTTTATCTCCCATACGATCTTCACAATCTTGTGATAGAAAAAAACATTAAAGCATCTATATTAAAATAATTAGAAATGACAGTGCCGTTTCAATATAAAGTTTCAATATAAATGTATCTCTAAAACAGGAGAAATTTCTATATAATTCTTCTCTCCTTCTCTCCATTTAAGCTTAAATAATACAACAAAATAAATAATGAAGCTCAAGTAGCTGCCAGTTAAAACTATAATTACTTAACTGATGGTTATTGTAGTATAATACTAGTAGTTAACTTTAAACGGTGACACGAGGTTGCGGCATTGTTTAACTTCGACTTTGCATGAAAACGAAAGTTGGAGTTCGGTATTAGGGATGTCTCGACTTGGTCAGTAGTTTGCTTGATGTATGCGTTATGTGGTTAATAGACTATTGAAATTGTAGGATAAATACTTTTACTCATAGAAATGTAAAATTTTAATTATTTTTTATTTAGGCTTCCATTGATTGTATTATGTTAGAAGTTATTTTATATTTTTAGTTCTATGGATATTATGGTGCATCAAAATTGCTATGGTTGTAGGTTTAGTTAGAAAAGAAATATCTTTGATTAATTCTCAAAATTCAACTTTAAGAAAGGACAGCGTTCCCGTAGCGTGTCGGGCTATATTTTTTAAAAATATGATAGTTTAATAAATCGATTGCTAGATTCTCTATACCTAACATAACAATTGACCTAACATGAAAAATATTTATTAAAGCCATGTATACCAGTGGGTTAAAATTTAAATATGATTTTTTGTATTTTCATAAAAATGCAATATATTAATGCCTGATAGTAAATACGATAGTTGTAAATTTGATATCCACTCCAATGATTGTTTCTCAATTATTTTCATTTCCACACTCTGGTAGACAATTCCGTCGAATTCCGTCCATCGTCGAATTCCGCTACTCACCATACAATGTCTCGTAAATTGATCGAAAAGTAGGTAACGGAGAGTTTTAACACTGGGTTCCCCTGAGTTCAAAAATGAAGGCTGTAAAATATATATTTCAACACTTGTACAGATTACACAACACATCGCGAGGTCACTGCAACCTTCATCCTTATAAATAAAACTTGGATAAAAGTATAAAACAAAACTCCAGCACTCCAAGCTTCAGGAAGTGATGGCGTGTCTCAAACTTCTGAAACGCGCGCTTTCAGGGGCCATTCACCCGTCCAGACATCTTACAAACATATTATACACCTCAGGATATCTTATTATTATAAACATAAAGCCTATTATCCTTTAACTCGAGTGCCAGAGTTCGCGTAAATATAAACTTCATACAAATGATGGTGGCCTATACAAAGGCAGTAAGGTCCATTTTCACACGTCACGGCCTCGAGGAAATCGCATCGGTTTTCTTTTGACGGATTTCTTTTGAAAACACTGAATGAATGTATTCGACAAGAATGACAAGAAACGCCCGGAACCCTTTGTTTTAATTGTGGATTTTTAAAGCGCGAAATGAGGATGTCGCAAGACAGTAGGTAAGAAAAAGAAGGTACTGCTCCAAAGATGGGTCTTGCTCATTATTTGTTTAATTTTATTTTTTAATATTTTTATTTGTTGTTTTGTTTAATTCTTTCTTAATGTATTTAATTCTTTCTTAATTTGATTAGTCCATAATCGTTCAATAATAGAATTCCCATCGTATGAAATTAGTCTATTGTATTTTTGATGTCCTTTAGTCTACATATATAAATGAAACAAAGTGTTAAGATACTTCGTCCCTATTTAGACACTTCTGTTCTCTGCTTTCCGCTAAATTCCGGAGGCATTGTGTGTTGGCGGGAGAAACTCAATGCAACGTTCGATACCAGAGCGAGAAAATGAAAATATTGAATATTTCATTTTCTTGAGTGGGACTCGAACTCACAACCTGTCGCGTCTACAGTCGCACAGCTGCATGGCCCTGCATCGCGACTGGCTTCTAAAACTCAACTTCTTTTTTACTAATTATAATTTTCATATTACATAGTACAGAATCATAAAAACAACTCAAACTCGCATGTTTTTTATAAATACAAATTAGCAATTAAGTTAAATTACTTCATTCAATACCATGTCGAAAAAACATTAACTTAAAAATCTTATAAACCATAAATCTTTTTGAACGCGTTAGACCACCCTTTTCTTACAAGGCACATAATTGATCTCGTATCCGCGATGCACGGAAGGTTCGCGTGTGGGGCGCCAAACGAATTCGTTCGTTGATCCCCGCCATATTTATTACTTTTACTTTTTAATTTATCGCTCGTAGGACATGCAACGGCTGGAACTCCTAAAGCGCAGTGCAGTGTAAATCTAGTCTGGACTTTTTGAAAAGCTCTCAATTTTAACAAGTCTAATTAAATAAAAATTTTTAGAAAAAAAAAACAAGAAAAGAAAAACACGAAACGAAGCGAATATTTTTAATTCCCCAACGGGCCAAGCAGTAACCTAAATTAGTAGCGTTCCGTCAAACAAGTGAAGCACACAAAAAAACCTTAGGCATTGTGACCAGCGAATCTTCAGCACGCTTCGTCAGCGCGTCCCGTGCATAATCTGTTAAAAATAGAGCCCCTTGTCTCTCTCTGGTCGAGGAGCGTCGTCTGCGGCACCACATGTTGGCACACACCAACGTAACCTCTATACTGTTATGCATAAGAAACACCGACGCCTTAGATTCTGCAGGCTTTTTATTTTTGTCTGAATGATGCTTTATTATACAGCCATGATAACTAATACAATGATGCAGCTATTTTTTTTTCCTGTGCTCAGAATTTTCCTAACAACATTGGGAGGGGTGAATATGTAAAGATTGTTAACGTTAAGAAACAAGATAAATAAATCTCATATTTCTCGTTAAAGTAACTGCTTGGAGACTTGGCGATTGTAAAATAATTGGATTTACAATCTAAATCTATCTATGCGGTCTTTAAGAGGAAGGAGTTTCGATATCATTGTTTTGTTAAATGTTTTTAATTGTTTTGATGAATGCTTGATTTTTGTTTATTTGTTTTAATAATATTTAAGAATTAATCATATTTTATATTAATACATCAATAAGAACTAAGAAATAGAACTAAAAACTGTTTTCGGTGACAATTTAAAGACATACATTACATACATACTTCCTTACTTACATAATTTAGGGTTGAATATGGGGAGAACCTAATAACTTGTTTTTCTTTGTACCTATGATAAATTACTTGGTTTTTAAATATATACTATCATATTCATAAGATTTAACGAAAAGCTTATAATTATATCATTACCAATAAATAATTGAACCCACAAGTAACTTATTCAACTGAGCATACGCCATTGAGAATTCTCATAATTAGCCCAAAATAAATACATCTTGTTGTGCCGTCTGTACGTCGCAGCTATCTTCTCACACCTCATAAAGACTATACGAATATAAACTAAGAAGAAACTAACATTTGTCATAGACAACCATTCTAGTTTCGTTAAATTTATAGTGTATGAAAAGTGTATCAATTTTCTAGTACACATTTGCATAAAAACATTTGTTTTGTTGATTAATTTGTGATGAGGTTGAAATATGGTGGTTATGGGTTCCATTTCAAGAAAAGGTCTAAGTACACAAAATTACCTACCTAACCTACTTTTTAAGCATTGAAATTAATAAACTATGATCGATACTCTCTCTGAGAAATGTATATATTTTACACTGTTTACATTTTTTCATTCTGGTAGTGTATGTATATAATGCACGACGTTAAGTTCCGCCACTCAAAATAATATCTCGAAAATTTGACAAAACATGGGAAACGAAGAAACATTAGATTTCCGCTGAGTGCTATGCGGGAAGAAGCGTGAATCTGCTTTTTTATTTGTTTTATATACATATTTTATAACATAGCCGAAGAACAGTCCCAATGTACTGACAATTCTCAAGGGTGTACCTCACGATAGAGATAAGAACTAGACTTTGGAAAATTGATAATATCGAAACCTTATACTTTTAGTATAAAGAAGATTAAGACTTAATTTCTAAAACAATAATTTCAGTATTACATTAACTTAAAACTCAATGGTTGTGGGTTTGTTTCCTGTTTGAAAGAACAAGTATATATTACAATTATCTTAATTACCCCACTCTGACAGACAAAGCGTGGCATTGTGTTTCTCCACTCAACACGCCAGTAGGAAACGGAGTGTCTAAATACTAAATCAACTTTTAGCACACTGTTACCTAAGGGAAAAGCTTGAAAATGTAAAAAAGTGTATTTTTAATTATTATTTTTTTTAGTGTATTCTATACAAATACATACATATGTACACTTAATAACACATTAAAATTTTTCCTTTAAAAATACTTTTCTAAGAAACACTATTTGAATATATTTATGTCTCCACTATTTATAGTCGATGAATCATTTACGTAATTGCTAGGTATAAAATTGCCTAGGCATATTTCCGATGCAATCTTTTGCCTTATTACAAATTATTTTCTTTCCTCATTATAAAAGTATTTATATTCGATATCATATCGAGTAAATCCATATGTAACGAACTAACTCTTATAAGTAATGCAATTTCACGTAACTACATTATAACTAAAAAAGATACTTTTAACGTTCGTACTTACTTGATTTTCTCAATTCAAGACTCGGGATGGCGGAACTTAACACCGAGTGTTAAAATGTCAGGTGGTAAGTAATAGAAAATACTTAATAACCATAATTTATTGTTCCTCTTTCACATATACACACTTCTAACACTTTACACAGCACACTTAACACTGTTTCTATATAACACTTTACACTTATACACGTTTTAAAACGCATAGTTCCAACAATGACACTGATTTTAAATACTTGAACACTGTCACAATTTTACACCTTACGAGAACTACTTGAACTTGAGTCAGTAAGTCGTTATTCTACTGAATAACGACTTACTGACTCAATCCATCAAAAAGTCACTTTTTCTCCTTTATTACCTTCATCTTTGTTAAATAATTATATGGGTATTATTATTTTATTTTCTGTAAAATACCCTCACACTGACAATTGTCCCATACGAGTTTTAACTAACTACACAGATGAGCATTAATAAATGTAAATTTTCAATTCAAAATATTCTCTATTCGTATAATCTTTCGCAAGCAGTTTTAAATCGTCGAATTAAAATAAAACTACCACCGGCACAGAAGACAATTCTGCTGAGAAGAGGCAGCAAGAATAATAAATAAGAAGTAGAAATATAAATAATAAATTTAGAAAACAATAAAATATACGACAATTGAATGAATCTTCGACATGTATTGAACTTAATCTATATGTTGGTATGTTGGTTGGCAACCAAGACCTAACAGACATTGATTTAACAAGTTAAAAGTGAAGACTGAACCTTTTCTGAGATATAAGTGGCATGGTTGCTTATAATTTGTTTATTCGTTTATTAATTTACTGTCTATTCAGTGATACTTATTTAAAACAGTACCTACTACTTCGTGGATACAATGTCATTAGAGTAGGATTACTTTGCTTGATGGATATATAATTTTATTTTTATATAAATTTCACATATGTATATTTATATCACAGTATTTTTTATGCTATTTACTCATTTAATATTATAAAAAGTTGAATTTCTGCATTTCAAATTAAGCAGAACCTGACTCTTGAAATTATACTGCATGGGATCTCTCTGCTTATAAATTAGCTTGGCTGTCCAAGAGAACTCAGTGAGAAAAAAATACTAGCTGCACAACACCCAAAACCTCAAGAATTTGAAGGCTTTGCCCAGCCTGCTCTATCTATAGCGGGATAAGAGTAAAGTTAAAAGAAATAATTTCTAAGTAGAAATAAATACGTGGGCCAGCCGCCTCAAGCTAGTTTTATAAAGTGTGTTGTCACTATTGCTTACTAATGCAACATCGTAAGGAAAGGACGATGACCGCGATATATAAAATGATCTGCAATGTTTATTAAATGAAAAACTGACATTTTAATATTATTTACTTATCACAAAGAAAATATTATTAGAAAAATATATAACATACTTTTTTGGGTTATTAATTTAAACTTTTATCTAATAATTTTAGCTAAGCACGTTTTCTGTCTCTTCCTAAAATTTCATGTTAATATACCTACGTTATATTAAAACTAAAAAAACATACAAACTAAGTTCAACTCAGAAAGCTAATCGAATATTAATAAATAGGGAAGCCGCGGTTGGTCGTGCCTGTGCCCATAATGAATGATTCCATAAGATATTGGGCACATTATTAATATTAATTGGCGCTCCGACCACTCCATGTTTTGTAACCAAATTATCCTTCCGAGAACGATCGTGACCGTGACTGAGTCACAACTGGCTTTGTCCTATCATATATACATAAGCTCAGGGTTGACAAACTTTTATATATGAAAAGCTTTATGTAATTATTAACTGGTAATAATATATAAAATTATTAATTTATTATTAACTTAATAATTTTGGTAATTGTCATGTATAATAAATTATGTATTACATTTATTTAGATTTAGTATTCTTTCTTAAGTAAAAATTTGTTTTGGTAACCCTGTACAAATAGCATACCTATATAATAGTTTATAATTTAGAAAGACCTTGAATTTATTATTTTCTGACTATTCAATGAGCCTTGTTTTTTAAATAAGTTTGTTAATATGTTTTATACCAGAACCAGTAGACCAGAAGACCAAAGCATACTACTTACTTGTCGCATAAGACTTAGTATCATCCTTATCATTTGGTGATATGAATGCTATCGCAACTAAAGCCACCTTGCTATTTGATATTAAGTCAAGTAAAACAGAAACTTTCGTATGGGGTACAGCGTGATCTTAAAAAACACAAAAACCTTTTATATTTCAAATAAGTTTTGAATTCACTATTACATATTATAGAATCTGAGCGTGCCTCAGATCTTAGGACTGGATCTTAACGAAAATAAGTCACAACTACACAACAGATTAAACTTATCTATGATCTTACTTTATCTTTCATTAGAACTATCAATAATCTAAATCGAACTGTAAAAGCTCATTTAATCTTTATTTTATAATATTATTCACCCGCAAATATTTAAAAGAATTATAATGTAAAATCCAGTTTTTTCCGTTCCTGTGGGAATTTCGAGAAATCTATTGCCAATGTACCAAATTTTCAAAGAAAAAATTCTAATAATTATGATATTTTTTAATCTATTCTAATGATTCACATCTATGATTACCTTTAAACAAACAGTTTTCAGTTAAAGTCAATTATCTAGTGCTCGCCTTTCATCTTTAGATTGGCCAGTAAATAATATTTAAGCAACAAAGACAATTCACACTTAGTTATATAAAAGCAACTATATAAAATAATATAAGATCGCGACAAGAGATGCGACAAGATAAATAGGTAAATGTTTATAATCGGCGTTCGGCAATCACGACGTTGGAGCTGAACGAAGCTGGAGTCCTAGCAGCAGAGGACATTAGCATTTGTCGAGGGGCGGCGGACGGAAATAGCCGGCCGCGTCACCGTTGCATCGCTTGCTTTATGCCCAGTTATTGCAAGCCTCACTTTAATTGCACCCAAACGCCATTACGAAGATTTGTGCGACGTCACATTTGGCGCGAAACATGACAAATCACCTGTCATACGAGCACAGACTATATAATACACGTAGATAGATAGATACGTGCTCGTACGTTCCATTTCATTTTTCTTCATTTTTCATTTAAAGTGACGCATGCGTTACAAAAAATTGCGACACATATTGAACGTTTTTAATTAGCATGTGTTAAATTGGTTTTCCGTGTCGCCGTACGATTTAGGGCGGTCCATTTATTTTTGGAATAACAAAGTGCATCCATGTAACATCGGCTGTATTAAACTTTTATTGCCTTCAGTGCCATTCTTTAGGCGCGAGTGCGAACACGCCGTCAATTACAACAAAAAGCATTTAAAAAGATTTATTGTATTTATTTCGAAAATTTTAAACAGTACTCCGGTCTACTGCCTCCATAAAAAATATTTTACGCGAAACGTAAATTAACGCCTATAGCATGAAAAACAATATTTTAGTATAACACCAAATATATAATTATAACATTTCAGTACATGACAGACATTTCTTTAGAAGTTTACATATCAAGAAGCTTTAAATGTTTACAAACACCTTTCAAGCAGAGACAGTTGTCTTTCGCTTTCATTTGAGAAGTGCGTGGATGTCAACTAATTTTAATAGCCTTGATTTTTTTTCGTCCGTCTCATGTTTACTCTCGTTTATTCGCCGATCTCAGGGCTGCGTGCGAAGTGCATTGCCCTATACCGAAATAAATTGTCGCGACGCAGTGTCGTGCCGCGTGCGTACAACCGGTACCGATGCATCGGATAAGGAATTAGGGACATCTCATAAAGACACTCATTTGCTTTTTATTTTCGATTATTAAAGTTTATTGGTACAGATTTACAGGTTGTAATGTTCATTTATTTTTTAACCTACCTTGTTTTTTTTTCTTTTCTTATTCCTTACTTGACAGGTCAGATTGATGAAGTTCAACACTAATTTCTTGTGGGTTATTGTCCACTCCCACGCAGAGTAGGATTAAAAGTATATACACAAGTATTTAAAAAATAAAAATAAATATTTTCTCAGTCTAAAAAAGCTAGCGTAGCCCTAACATAAATTGTATAATAAAACGTAATATATTGAAAAGTATGATTTACTATAATGCCTTATCTAATCTTCGAAATATAAAAACAAAAAAACAATTTTCAATTCAACAAACACTCCAACACGTCTATAGTATACGTTCCACGGTATATAAATTATAATAATTATCGCAATAACATTAAATTCCCGCATAAACGACTTTCCAGTTAACAAATTCCCGCCAAAACGAGCTGTCATTCGCGTCACACTCATATAGATTACTGTGTCTTAGCACTCACGCACTCAGCCTACACTACACAGACGGCGCAAAATACTCTTTTTATTTCCGCGTAATGCACGTTTAAACGCATGTACCAACTTTATGCGCTGTTGACACTTACTTCACTTTTTATAAAACATCTTCATTCCAATGAACGGTGTTCCCCCGATTACGAAGTCGATGTATTTATTCATTTTGAATTTTGAATGAAACTTTTTGTTTTAATATGTTTCTGTATGCAGGCAGTGTGAAATAAATAAGTGGCAGTATGTTAACAAGCCTTCGCCTCTTTTCATTCGGCATTACAATTTTTATATAATAAAGTAAATAACATGAATAATACTAAGTTATTCATTTTAAATATTTATATTTAATTGTATTTATTAAATTTATATATTTAATATATGTATCATTAACATTATTTTTTTATATCATATCATTTGGAATTATAATATTAATTGGAATATATTAATGCATTTCCTTATTTATATACATAGTTGCCTTATACATGTATAAAAATATTAAACCAATCAAATTATATTTATTATGTTATAGTTTTGCTATGTCAAATATTTTACTAAGCTTTACGCTTTATCCCTCAGGACAGGTAGACTAATGTTAACATTTTATCCCCACTTTCTACCCAATTTTTGGATATTTTAAAAAATAATTCCCCCGAGTGAGAATCGAACTCTAAACCGTAGTGTTTACAGTTCGACCAAAATAACATAAGAAAAAATAACATAACTTTCCTTGTTATCCTCATAATAAGTATAAGTAAGTTTACATCGCGTTACTTACAACACTTGCGCGAACGTGAGTCAGCGTATCCCAGCATCCTGCTCTTATTGTCGATCAAGTTAACAAATGAATCACCAGCTAAAATAACTACTGGTCATGCAAAGAAATTGTATAAGTCTTAATGTGTTGAGCTTATTGAGAAATTTAAATTATAAAGCTTGATGAAATACTATTATTAAATTCGCCACTCAACACGTAGAGCCTTCAGAATTAGGTGGAATTTGGGAAACGAAAGTGTCTTAATAAGGAAGGAATATCTCAAATTTGACTGGAAAATGGAGAATGGAGTAACAAAACACTAGATTCTCTTTGCGTACCCTGCTATGTAAGAAACATCGTGAAGCTTAAAAAAATTAAATATATTGACGCCAACAATCAAAACTCATCGCCCAACAAAACAAACTATTTGGTAATCAAAAAATAATTGTCCAAAAACCAGTGGACAAAACCACAAGAACTCGTGTAGATTATGTTATTTTACCCATTCGATCTTATAGCAAATATTCAATACTAATAAAGAAATACATTTAAAGTCTTATGTTTAAAGAAATAAGGGTAGTATTTTAGTTGGAACTTTGTAAAGTAAAGTTTGTCGTGGTTTAATCCAGTGAGTCGTTGTTCGGCGGGTGACGGGCCCGACCATCCGTGAACCCTGAGTACGGTGCGCATTTGCATTGACGATTATTTAAATAATTTAAATTTTTTTAAATAACGTGACTTAATATGAAAACCGCCAAATAATATGCTTGTAAATACATTATTGTAAATTTTCAAAATATCGTAACTATGATCAAAGAGTTTATATTCAAAATACATTATTCTTGCACAATACCTAAATAAACTACAAATCCAATTTTTTCTCTGTTTGCAAAGCGTAATATTATTATTTTATACAGACACACTGTATAAAAATAACACGAATAATATATACATACAAAGGATATCTTTAAAAAATTGTTCTAAAAATTATTAAACATGTATTAACATACTTTATAAACAATAATTAAACAATTAAAATAAATATTATTCTACAAAACACAACAAAATCTAGCATATATTCGTATCAACAATAACAAATATAAGCATAATTTATTAGTTTCTTGCTATCCTTACAAGATGTAGGATCAAACGCAGGAAGGGGCGGTTCGTTTCGGACCAGTTTGGCCCGCCACGGCCGCTCACCACTCGATCACCTCGCGAGTCGTGCACCTATACAATCTACATTCATGCTTTTTTACCATGCTATTGTAAATAACTGAAATTACTATTACTTGGAAGTAATAAGCTTTTATTAATATTTTACTTTTTTATAGATATTAGGAAAAAAGGGGAAAATCTGGCCAATATTAAAAAGTTTTGGTAATATTTAATTTCAATAGCTAAACTTGACTGTAAAAAAAAATATTCAGTTTTATTAAAAGATTTTTAATTAAAGAATTTTTAATGAGTGCCGATGCAACGATATCAACTCATCCCCCACCAGCCATAAAAAAGTAAATATAATTTAAAAGTAATTAATATTTGGTTCTCAAGCCATACGAAGCATCGTAAACTGTCGTACACATGCTACGCAGTCTCATCAACGTCACAAGTGAAAACGAAACGCCTTCAAAATATAAAAAATATTTTAAAAAAAAACTAAACGCGTGGAAAGGGGAACTACATTCCCAGCGATAGCTAGCGAGTACGTCACGAACGTTATAATTTAAAAAGGGTTAAGACAAAAAACTCTTAATTCGAAGTGACAACCCCATATGTGGAACCATCCGGCCGAAGATACAAGATTTAAAGCCGAGCAACGTCATTAAAACATCGCTGTCAAGTGAAGGAATCATTTGGACTCGCGTTTCCTCCCGTATTATTTATCCGAGAGATTATAAACAGATGTTATTCAACTATAAATCTTTGTCTCATGGCACATGAAACGACGTACGGTAATGTACTGAACGTTTCTGCGTCGTTTTCGCTATGGTAATGTGAATTTACGCGAAATGCGATGTGAAGATTAAATTATTATATATTTTTTTGTATTTTAAATTACTAGCAATTCAAAAGGGTTCCGCCTAGCCTTATTGTTATATTATAGCCAAATTATACATAATCTTTATATAAATTATAGCTTATGTGTTATTCTTATATATAGGCTATATGGATTGTAAAGTTTCACATATGTCCGTTCAAACATGCAATCTCACAAACTTACACAATTATAATATTAGCTACTTACACTAATATTACCGATTTAAATAAATATAATAACCGTACCTACTCATAACACAATAGAGTTATCATATTCTTTAAAAATAAAGATTTCAAAGCTTACAATACTGATTCAAATAAAAAAATACAAAAAAAATCGCAAGCGCAACCAATACTTACAAGTACAAAGGCTAAACGTTGGTAAACTAATTGGATATTTTATACCGAGGAGTTAGGTCACGATCATCTCGAATCGAGATATCGACAAATCGATATCGACTGTGATAACTATAGTAGTCTAAGTAGCGCGATCTTATCCGCCTTTAACCCACCCTGGTTATTAACGAGAGACGGACGCGACGGTCGATCGCTTTTTTGTTATGGTCGTGTTTAAAAGATGCTTTGTTTATATTATGTTTTTGTTATAATGAGGTAATTTGAGCTGTGGTGGATATTAGGAAGTATTTTCTTTTAAATAACATATACATATATATATAAATAATAAACATATATTAAGTATGTAATATAATTCAAAAATTCATATCTATGAAGTTCTTTAATCATACCTAATAGAATGTACTATGGGTTCCAGTTGTCCATTATAAACCTATCTATTATTCAGTATACTACTAGAAAAGCTTTCCCATTTACAATTAACCAAAAAATAACGTTTATAAAACTGATTAACCTAATTACAATTTTAAACAGTGGAAAAATCTCATAAAAATAATTTATATTCTCAGAATGCATTTGAATAAGAAAACAGACGTTACAATGTTCTTATTCTTCCAGATATGGGAATTTACATAATATTTCAAATTTAATCGAGTAACGACGCGGTAGCGTCAACATGATAACGGCCGGACTACTAGCTCTCACATTTACATTTTCCTTTGGACGGAAAAAGAAAATGGTCACATCGTTTTTATATGATCTCGATCTATTGAGAAACTAAATCATTAGATATTATAGATCTTTTTTTATAGAAATTTCTTCATTTTACACGCTTTTTAATCTATTCCCGAACCATTATGGAATCATATACACAAAAAGACATGTTCAACCTAACTTATAACTTATATATTTATGTACAAAGCAATTAATTTATTTTATGTGTAAAATGTTTTTTTTTTCTTTTTTTTAGTTTAATGTTA
>FASU01006754.1:0-13613 GCA_001486225.1 Heliconius pardalinus sergestus | reverse complement strand
CTTTAGTAATATTTCATCGCCATCAAAAAAACAATAACAGAATTGATCAATTAAAAGGTTTTTTTGCGCGCAATGGCCTACAAATTTTTAATATTCAACGCAGTGTCGGTTCACGGGTCGGCGGGCGCGGCCAATGTTACCAAAGTATACGAATAAAAACAAAATGGCTGATGTTTTTCGTTTCGAACGGAAAAAAAGTGATTGACGCAGCCTGTACATTGTTTGTATAAAACGTGACTTGTATGAGCTTGACTTTTTAATTATTGTAATGGTATATACCTACCACTCTGCAGATGAGAATTTTTATGTTTATCTATATATATAAAATCGAAAGGTCACTCACTCATCACGAAATCTTAAAAACTACCAAAGCTAGGAGTTTAAAATGTTGTACGGAGGTTATTTATAGGACGTAGGTGCTCGCTAAGACGGGAATTTGCAATATTCGACTTTTAAGGGGTTGTTTTTAGGGTTGAAAATTTGTATGAAACTTCGTTCTACAAATGCTAGGACTCAAATTTTGCATGGACATCACTTATAAGACGTAGGTACTCATCAATTAATAATAACGTAGTTCACACGGGAAAAGCCGCGGGCGGGCCGCTAGTAATAATATATAGATAGCTTTGTTTACAGTATCTTATCATAACTAAAGTGGACACCTGCAAGTAGTAACCTCTGGTTCAAATTTAGCTCGACCAAAATACTATTTCAATTAATAGCGGACAAACAACAAAGCTGCACAGCTACAAATATAACAACGAAAATTTCTCACAGGATTTTAAAAGCTAAACGGAAATAATAATATATAAATTCGTGTAAACTGTATTTCTGTTATTGAGTCGGTACTTAGTGAATTGTTCTTGGCACACTTGTGAAGTAGTTTCGAAGGAAAAATATGAAATTTCAAATGAATCTTACAAATTACCTAATGCATTCGTAGTTAATGTTTCGGCTGTCACCGCGGCCACCAGCCATAGCGATATACGACCGCTACTAGGTTCAACAAAGTGTTTTGTGATACTACATTTTATTTTAAATAGCTTCAAGGCTAAGGTTTTATTTGAAATTATATATATATAAAAAATATTAAATATTTTAAAAATTAAAATTCATAAAAGAGTAGTATATGCTTATGTGCTTAGGGCATCCCTATCAATCTTGATATACATAAAATCGGAAGTGTAAAATACTAGACATCACAGAGACACCACTGCGTAAATCCGTGATCAAACACTACTACTGCACGGATAGACTCTGTCCTTCACCACTGATCATTTAACATGTATAATAATCGCGAAAATCAAAGATCGAAGGAAAAAATATTATAGTATTTAACTGTCAATTTAAGGTTGATAAATAAAACTAACGTCATATTAAATATCTTCTATTTTAAATTTTCTTTTCATTTCTTAAATTTTCCTTTTTACATTTCTATTTAGAATTAATAACTGAGTTACATCTGATCCAAATGTCATAAAGCTAGAACGGCCAGAGGAATAAGAACCCCCACTATAACAGCGGCCACCGAGACAATTTTATATTTATGTTTCCTTGCATTGACGTTCATGTACGCTTCGAACCTTTGGAATCCATTCACATCGTAGTTCATTTTGTGATACTGCTTCAACTGTTTAACAAAACCTGGGTTAGGGTTTATAAACTTTCTCCTCTGTCGAACAAAACTATATGCCTGTTCAAATGTCAATTTATATTTCTCCATGATAAATGCGATGACGAGGGTGGCGGATCTGGAAACTCCGAAGTGACAGTGGACGAGCACGTTACCTTTTTGCAAGCCCTCCTCGATGAAGGAATTGGCAAGAGGGAAGTAGGGCAGGAGATTGGTGCTAGGAGAGTCGTTGGCCCTAATGTAGAGGGTACTAATGTTGCTGTCATTAAAAGTTGATTTCGGCAATCTGCGCGTCTCAATGGTGAGGACGTGCGTGATGTTAAGATGTTCGAGTACATGTTTGTCGCAGGCTGCTTTCTCATTGCTCAAGTAGAGACCTGGGATAATTTGGCTATAGCAGGACTGAGTGCAGAGGTCGATCTTATTGTAAAGAGACTTCTTAGACCACGCCTTGATGCCAGTAAGATTGGCTACCCGCGTTGGGATGCTGAGGAAAGCAACAATAAACGCACTTCTCAACATCACCAAGAGGAGACCTCCTACACTTATCATACTTTTCACCTCACATGTTGCTTAGTTTATTTTTTTAGTTTACACAATCACTTTGCAAATTTTGATGTAACTAAAGTGACTTTGACGTTTGATTTATTCTTCTTTAAGATATATGTCGAGGTTGAATCTTTTTGATCCTCTTTTAAAAATTTTTGTTTATGTGACATTGTAATATGTACTCGTTGCATTCTTACGAGATTTATAAGGCAAACAAAGTGGATCTATAAGACTGTTCTATTTTAAATTTTCTGACTAAATTTTGTATGTGAGCGAATCAATATCGTTTATATAATTAAGGTGCACTTGCGGCCATATATTCTTAATATAATTGCTGTTATGTTTGCCAAAATATTTTCGTTGTAATTCGTAAATCCAAATTGTAGCGGATCTTATCCTATAAAGCTTGAATTAAATCAATGCCATGTATCTTATAATGTTGTATAAATAATTTAATATGAGGGCAGAATTCATATAAAATAGCTCTAATAATTTCTATTACTTTGTAATAAATGTATGGAATTTTATTTGTATACGACATATTATGTATATGCAAATAAAACTTAAATTGTTACATTAGGTGCTATTACTAAACAATTAATTTTATTATGTAAGGTAATAATCTCTCATTTTGAATCAATAATGCTTATAAAAAGTTACTCTTTTTAAGTTTTATTTTCGATTCTTTCTAGTAGTAGCTCAACCCCGCGCTTCTAGTTAGCGTAGAATTCCTTCTACGCTAACTAGAAACCACCATTTAAAAAAAGGCTGAAATACGTAGTGCCTTAGTATTAGGTTATTTATGCTTGTGGTTGCTAAATAGAAAAACAAGTGAGAGTAGTTTCTAAAATCAAAAATGAAAATTATAAAGGTCGATGACCGAAGAATCTAAAATTGCTATGATCCAAATATCTACTGTATAACAAAAATATCCAGAAACTGAAAAGTGGAATGAGAGACAGAATTGAAAGCCTGGTTACAAAGAGATCCAATGTACACTAATACGAACTAAACGAATTTTTTATTCTCTAAATCAACGATTTTGGGTTGGCGCCAAAATATTTCTAAAATAAGAACATTTTTTTTTATTCAGCAATCGGCTTTTACCATTTTAATTAGATCCATGTTTACTTATAATTCCGTATGAATTAATTTATTTGGTATAAGTACTTTGGTCTTTATTTAATTGCTTAAAAATTTTCTTAAATTTTCTTTAATTTAATTGCGTAAAAGTAATCAATAATTAGTAAAAAAAAACATATTTTTTACTAAATATACCTGCAGCAGCTAAGCGATAGGATTTTAATATATTTTTTATAGATAATAAATTAATGTTGAAGAATAAATTGGATAATTGCATTTAAGTCTGGAATATGTTAATACAGTAAAAGCGTTCCATCCACTTTCCTTTTCATTTTCCATTATTCGTATATTTTACTGTGGAATGGCCTACCTGCTACCTAATATTTCCAGGTCGATACGACATGGGTACCTTCAAAAATTTTGTCTCCACCTTAAAGGCAGGCAACGCACCTGTAGGTCATCTGGTGTTACACGGGGTAGAGGGCGGCGGTAATCGCTTACTATCAGTTAACTTGTCTTTTCCATAAAAAAAACACTATCACAAAAACGGTTTGTTTTTTGTAAATAGAACCTATAACCATCGCACGTAAATTAAACTCTTTCGGGTACAATAACTTCAAAATTAATGAACAAACGAACATACAAAATTACTATTTCTTAGTAATTTTGTAATAAACTGGAAAGAATATCACGCAACTCTACGCTAATGTCGTTCTACATTTAACTCTACATGATTGAGTGACATAAAAGACAAATAGACAAAAAATTTAATGCTAGCTCTGTGAATTTAAATTTTCTTTGTTATTGAACATTCTTTGCTTAAATTTGTATTCTGTTTATTTATCAATATCACAGGCTTAGAACGTTGTGGCCTGGTGGTACAACGGTGTGACTGTAAGCGCGTCGGTTATTGGTTCGATTCTCACTTGGGAAATTTTAATATTTAATATTTTACTTTCTTAGTTCTGGTAACCAGGGAAAGCGACTTTGAGTTGAGTGATTGTCTACACGTCAAATTTACAAGAGGAAAGCTTTTTGCTTAAATCATCTTAGGCATTTTAATTTGAATTAAATCTTTACTCACTGAAAAGTGAAATAAAAATTCATAAAAAAATCCAAAGGCATTCATTCATATAGTATGTGTACTTAAAATACAATATATATACCTATTTACTTCAGGCGAAACACCAGGATGCGAAAAGTGCGGATTTTGGCAAACTGCTAACCTAATTTCACTATAAAGTTAGACGAAAATAGGAGCCAAGTAATAAAAATTCAGAAATAGAATTAGGCAATATCAAGAATTTGGGCAGAGAATGATTTAATTCAGAGAACTGTTCTGTACTGAGAAGATTTGAATAAGAATCATTATTAACAATTACTAATTTATTGATATATATTTTCAGTAATGTATAGTTAAGAAATATATTAATTTCAAACAGAAAGAGTTTAATGATCTTACTCAGCTTTGTATCGACAATACATTTGAATCAGCTTAAGAATCGACTGTGACTCGACTTGTAAAATACTTTAATGCGAGTAACTAACGCATATTGCGACTAGAAAATAACTTTTTACAAAAAAATGACATATTTAAATGATATTATCAGTTCTAGTAAATACAATTTCGCAGCCAATCTAGATAGCTCCAAACTCACGATACGTCTGCGCGTGCGCATTTGTCAATTGTATCCAGGTTAAATCATTTGGGTTAATAGCGTCGACTGCATCTACTGCTTTATACCTCTGCTGTATCGAACCTGTACTATTTATAAAGATCGACGAGATTTATACTAAGGCCTAGGTATTATAAGTGAATGTACACACAATGAAGTGTATTTTTGGAGCGTCTTGCCGCACGTTGGGTCCGTGGTAAGCAGTTTGGTAGCGGCTGGCGCCGAGCGCGTACCGTCCCGGCCTCGCGAGTGTTCGTAGCGGTAGCGGTGTCCGCGCAGTGACAAGTGTAAGTTCGGATGTGCGCTTATTAATCGATTAATGCTTCGAAGTGAGGTGGTTAAGTGGATATGTTGGAATGTGCTAACATACTAATGCATGAGCGCCGCCCGCCGCCCGCCACACGCCGCCCGCGGGGGCCCAGGCGCGTGGGCGGTGGGCGTGGGCAGGGAAATTTGATAAGGCGATATGTTGGTCGCCCCGCACACCACTTTTGTATGCAGCCCGGCGTCGGTCGGCGCAGACTATTTTTGAACTTCGACGCCGCGAGATATTTCGGCCACACGGCGAGAGTCACCGCCGACGTCGGCTGCTTCTCTAATCTCAGACATACGCACTGATTACGATGTGGTTTTCAACGAAACACGAGATCTAATGTGCTTTGCATGTAAATGTATTAATTATTAATTTTCCCGAGACAGTTTGCAGAGCACAGACGCCGAGGAGTTGCGCGATTTATCTTAAAATAGCTCTAACTGCGCCTAATGTAGATATTAATCTTACTCAACAAATTCAGCAACTGGCGGATGTTGATATATTCGTATTATTAAATTTACTAAATGTTGGTTATATTTTTGTACAGCATTTCAATGCTCAAATTTTAGGTTCTGTTATTTAAAATAGGTTCGTTTAGGTTTTGTAAAAAAACCTCTTTTCAGCTACTAATAAAATATATTGTAATTGATATATACATAAATCGGGGTCGAGTTCCGTCACTTTCTGCCGAATTCTGAAGGCATTGCCCTCCAGAATTCAGCGGAAAGTGGGGAGCGGATGTGGCTTAATGAGAACGGGGTGTCCTTACACCAGGTTCCCAAGTCCCTTTGACCGACCCTGCTAAATGCAAGAAACTGAAAAAAAATAATTATAAATAATATATTTGTAGACATAAGCATGTGACTCAATCAATTATTACTCTTAATAAATTATTACTATACTCTTTAACGGATTATTGTCTATTATCTTAAAAAACTGGATGCTAGTCGTGGCCGTGGAAATAAAATATTTAATATTTTTATTCTTTCGCTGTAGTAACGAGGCAAAGTGCGCCGATTTCCACCATTCAACACGCAATATCTCCAGAATTCAACAGAAAGTAGGGAACGATAGTAGGGAAAATCTTATTAAAAACGGAGTGTCCTAACAGGTTCCTAGTTAAAAGCGACTAGTTATTTACAATGTTTTTCATAATAAAAATATATACTCTTTTAAAACCTGGCTTGGACTTGAACCCAGGATAAAACAAACAAACAAACGATTTACTCTTATTGTCTATGTCAGTCTTTCTGTTTGTCAGGCCATCTGTACCACTTTTATAGGATTTCAATGTAGTAATTGAATCTATAATATAGTTTTGAATGTAAAAGAAAGTGGGAAGACTTTTCTTTAGCGATAGAAGTACGGCCGAAGTTTTAGGCCGTCGTAGCATAAGGTGACAACGTCTGACTGTAATCGCGATGGTTTTGCTCTAGATTTCCATTCTGGGGAATGATTTCTTAAGTTATTTTATATTATTTAAGTTATTTTAATTTTCACTGTTCAAGTAAGCGCGACGTTTAGTTCCGCCAAAAAGTGTGATGCTTTTTTTAAAAAAGTTGGGGTGGATTTTTTATTTCAATTTCTCTATACAGATAAATATTCAAGATATTGAATCAAAACAGAATTCAATAAAGAGATATATCTGGCAATTATGCTTAGAAGAGCCATAAGATACGAAATGGATGTAGGATAACGTATTGCTGCTGATAACAGAGTTAACGGTACCTTAGCTGTATTGGTAAGACGACGAAATGTCAGCATAGCACAGTACCTACAGCGAATCGTAGGTGGTGCAGAAGAAAACAAAAGAGAGATGAATATGATCTCTTCGTAGTATACGTGGAGTAATAGCTGACTGAATCCGTTATGAAGAGATACACATAATAACAGGACTAGCGAGGAGAACTAGCGAGGATATCGCAGTGAGATTGGAAAATAATATTTTCTGATGGATATGCAGAAATTGAGTAATAAAAGAATTGGGGGAAAATATGAAGCAAGAGTGAATGGTAACATAGGCGAGGGGACCTCGATTGACTTTCTAGAACAATTTATCAATTGTCCTTTCGAAAGGGCAAGTACGAAGAGCTTGATGATAGAGGACAAGGTGAGGGAGGTTTATATGAACTGTAGCATTTGGAACTCTATTCTCTCTGGCTGTCCCGCTAAAACGTTTTTCTTATTATAATTGAAATATTTTTGAATAAAGTCTAAATTGATTCCAGGAATATTTTTTTCTATTGAAGATAATCTGTAATAGTCTTCGAAAATATATAAATTATTTATAACAACTACGAAATAGGTCGTATATGTATCACTTCTACGATCCCGCGTTGATCGATATCCTATCAACATCCCTGCAATGCAATGCAATGCGTCTGCAACTAATGCATGCATCTAATCTATAAACTCGAGTGAATAATCGCATCTATTGACAGCTAATAATTAGTAATTGTTCAATTTTGAACATGTAAAGACGTCGAACTATTAATTTGAATGATTACATTATAAGGCTTTAAAAAGATAGTGACTATTATAGCGCAGTGGAACACCGTAACTGCATATGCAATGGTTGTGAAATCGATCCGTCTGTGGTTAATTTAAATTTTGTGCATTACTCTTGCTTGATAAGAAAAAAAGCGGCGTTAGATACCGCCACCAGTAATGGTCTCATGTTCAAACGGACCATTAAGACTTCCTTTAAGGTTCCTTTAGCCTA
Source organism: Heliconius pardalinus sergestus (assembly GCA_001486225.1). Taxonomy (NCBI): domain Eukaryota; kingdom Metazoa; phylum Arthropoda; class Insecta; order Lepidoptera; family Nymphalidae; genus Heliconius; species Heliconius pardalinus. The sequence continues at coordinate 5,637 of FASU01006754.1, read as the reverse complement.
ACTGGCCATAAAAACAAAGCTAAAACAAAATATAACGTTACGATATCGTAAGTATGGCAAAGATCATAAAGTCCACGCGACTGAAGCTGTGGCCTGTGGGTACTAGCTACGAGTATGTAGGTATAGAAATATTTAGCACCAAGGTGCATTACTGTTATGTGTCAAATGACGATAAAACTTTGAGCACTTTACAGTTAGAAGTAAATTAGTAAACGCTCATAACATTTAATGATATTTCTGACATTGAATTTGACTATATTTCTGCTATTTTAATGGTAATTTTCTTACTATTCACTAGACTACTACTCACTTTAGAATATGCTGTTAGTAAATCATGGTCACTATATACATATATATAATAAATTATATGTGTTCGATGATAGATATATATTAATATAAAATGCTTTTTCGAAAAACGTCACTATAATTAAATTATTTTATTTTGGTTTACCATATAAGGCAGTTAAGCCCTTAGAATAGTTATACATAACTGATGAATATTCTTATTTGTAATTCTATGAAACTGTTGTATGTTATTAAAAACTTATATAAAAAAATACGATTTTTCGCAGTAGAAACTGTGATATGCCCTTCTCAATGGAAACATAAAATTTTTGGGCTAAAAACCGGGACGTCCAGCCAAACTCAGAGCATCTGGTAACTTTGTTGCATCAACAAAAAACATCTTTTTAAATGTATTTACAAAACATCGTTAAATTTTTCATCAAAGCAATATATAGGAAAAGCAACGTAAATGCAACATGAACGCTAATACTGTCAGTGACATATGCAACCCATCTGTGAAGTCACAACTCATGCAATATTGATAGTAAAACTTTCAATACATTGAACTAAAGCCAACTATTTAATAGATAACTTATAGATATGCTAAAATTTAACAACGACAATAACTATTAATTTTTTTTTTCTTTTCTCGAACATGAGGTTAATGCTGTTAGTCCTATTGGCTTTTACAGCGCCATCGGTGGTAGGGAAGAGGGTACTCTGTCCCTGAAGAAATGCAAGCATTAAATGGCTGCCTTTCAGGAGAATTATTTTATGTAAAGAGAAATCCCTTTAATGTTTCTTCTTGAATTGTTTATCAATATGCAACATTAAATTCACTTTATCGTTATTATAATTCTGTTTCATCAAGTTTATATTTCCCTTTCGCCAATCCAGTTTGGATGTCAATATAGACATCTAGGGTCAAAATTTAGGTGGTACAATGTTTTTTTTAAATTATTATTTAAATAATTTCTACAAACAAGATGTCTACAAACCTAAATGGGTATGACAAATCAAAATCAAATATTGAAATCAGAATAACATACTGTTCTTTTTATTAAATTTAATCTAGGTATTACTCTCGAGCAGAGTCGACGTAGGCAATACTAAAAGATTACATCGTTTTTGTCCTTTATTTTTAGTGCCAAGCCTCATAACCACCCATTAGATAATATCGTTGAGCCTCACTTGTTTAGAAGACAATAAATATTAATGGTGCTATTTGTCAAACGTTTTCACGTTTAATTTTAGAATTAATTACTACTGTACGTTTCAGTTTCTCTGCGAGAAATTGAAACTTAAATGTAGTACCTATATACTCGTCTTCTTTTAGTGTAAGAAGTAACGTTTCTCTAAATGATATGATCTTAAAGATTGTATCATACAAATTCTATGCCACTATCATCTAAATAAATGAAACATGTTTGTATAGATTATAATTTATGAATATACTCGTACATCAGTACATTTTTATATTTTTAGGGTTCGGTACCTCAATAGATAAAAATGGAAGCCTTATAGGTCATATAGTTGTCAGTCTGTCAAGATGAATTTCGAAGTTTTATGTCGAAATCGAAAGATAGCTGAATATTTAATATTATTTTCAGCTTATCTACCTTCTCTTGGAAAACCGACACGATATAAGTATTTATGCATCGATTTTGCTGCATTTAGTTTGAAATTTGCCTCATAATGAAACCTATAGGGTATTTTTTTTTTGAATTGCGGTTATGAAATTTGGATAAAGATAGAAGAAAGAAATTGAAAAACTTAAATTCCTCAATTTATATAAGTTGTACTTCCCGTTGACCTACAATAAAATAATTCTAAGTTGTCATACATTTTAACCAAAATTGGTATTGATATTTTTTTCCATAGAATTACATGTTCTCACTGTTCTCCACTCTCCGTCATGCCATGTCACGTCGTGCCATTCTAGAACTTCTATTAGTCATTGTTAGTTGTATAAATAGATATAAAAACTTTTTAAAACAAAGAATTGTATTATGAAGAATATAAAAGTAATATATGTATATGTTTTTCGCTTTTTGTCTGAATACGAAACAATGAACATAGAGTGGCAACGTTTAGTTTTGCCAGAGCGGGAGTCGAACCCACAACCACCTCGTTATAATGAGAATTCTAATGATTGATTTTTTTATCCTTAGAACTATAAGAGAATAAAAAAATATTCTATACTCTTTACAATTTAAAAATTGTTATTACCAAGTCATAATAAAACAATCGGTAAACCAGTAGTACTGGACTACTAAAGATACTTTCAATCTGAACAATCAAAATACAAGAGTTTCTAGCAACTTATTGTGTATATTTTTATCTTTTGACACACATAAATGCCACTAAAAAACAATAAAAGTGGTTCCACCACCAGGAAAGCTTCAGTTAACGAGAAAATTCTCCGCAAAACGAAACAGTTAACCTTCAAACATGTTTCAGAAATAACCAACCTATTCATAGTCGAATTCGTAGCAACAGAAGGCCTTAGCATAAATATTTTTCACACAAGATTATCACCTGTCCTGTTTCCACTCATGCGATGAGCTATCGCTGTCCCTCTCTGGATGGCCACCTGCCAAACCGTCAGATTTCGAAATGTGAGATCTAATTATGAGAGCTTATTAATAAAAGCTGCACTCGCACTTTTCATAAAGCTTTATATTATCACTTTTGGAGGACTAAGACTCTAAGTTTGTTAATTATTTGCAATTTTTATGTTAATTATTAGGGGCCACAGTGCAAGGGCAGGGTGTGTGGGTATAAAGGCAACAGGTTATGGGTTCGCTTCCAGCTAGAATTTTCGCTCTAGTGTCGAGTAAAAAAGTGCAGCGTTGAATTCCGCTACTCAATGCACTATAGGCATTGCGTCCTCCAGAATTGAGCGGAAAATGCTTAACATTAGGTTCCCTCCGCCTGCCCACTGTAAGTAGAATAGAGCGTGAAGTTCGAAAAGAAAAAATAATTTTACATATAATGTTAAGGACGCAAGGAATTTTGTACATCCCTGGATAGATAAATTAAAGATTAATCAATATCAAGTACAAAGAAAAAAATCATTAATTGTCATACCTGAAGGTATGCTCGTACATTTAAAAACTATAGAAAAAGTATTTTAATTTTAATATAGAGAGTTTCAATTTAAAAGTAGTACATTTAAAAAAAAAATATAATAGTAAATTTATAACCGACAAGAGGATACTGTAAAGCAAGAACATGTCATTGAAAAACCGACCGGGATTCTTTGAAGCAGTTATCATAAAATGAAAATTTAATGACATAAGTTAAGGCTAGAACTATGATTCGCATTATTGGCACTGGTCTACAGTAATATAGCCGTCATGTGCACGATCATCAAGTATCAATTAAAGGCAATACTTGGATACATTTTGGCATAGACCTTTATGATATACAGATGTTTTATTTTAGCTTAACGCACATGGTAGGGTAGGCTGAGGTAACCTGGGAACCTAATGTTAAGATACTCCATTCCCATTAAGACACTTCCTCTCACCACTTACTGCCGAATTCTGAAGGCAATCCGTGTTGTTCGTAGAAATCCACATCACAATTTGTCTCGTCAACAGAGCGAGCGATTTCTTATGTAAGTACTTCCTAAATGTACGATGATTACAAAAATGAATGGGAGACGATAACATCCTTCGGTTACGACTTCAAAGAGCAGGTGTCTGGCTTATGATAGTGAATCATACGCGTGTTTCGTACATAATACTTGGTTTGTAAGTCAAGAGCAAGACATAATAATTACGCGCTGCCTTTTTAAAATGGGAAAATCTAGTCATTCCGTTTTTTTTATTTTATTGGAAATTAATAGGGACTGAGATGAGAATGAGGGTATGTTTGAGAAAAGTGAATGTGAGGAAAATATGATTTTCTGGCTGTAGCATTTTTTTGGACTTTAGATACTTTACTTTTTAGATCCTCAAAATTCAAATTATTATCTTCATATTTAACTTTTTTAATTTTACCGCAACTAAATAAATCATTGCTCCACTCGTTAGTATTACATGGAATAGTAATTAAACACCGGACGCTATCGTGGCTTCATTAGAAGTGTGGGTTTTATAAAACCACTCGGATTGATATTTACATTTATACATGAGATCCGGGCTGGGAGCCTGGAAAACATAAAATACGGCCTTGGGCGCCGTTACACTCCGCTCGATAATATTCAAATTTAAATTCAAGAAACCTATCTAAGCCAACTTAGCACTATTGGACAGTATTTGACTGTAAACGAGATGGTTGTCGGTACGATTCCCTTTCTGGGAAGACGTCCCCGAAAGAGAAATAAATATAAATTAAATCTTTTTAATTTATATTTATTTGCTCGCTCTAGTAAGGCAAAACTTGGCGTCGACGAATAAGTCACGAATACAGGCGAAAAGGGGAGAACGGAGTGTCTTGACACAAATTACCCAGGTGCTAGCTAGATAGATGGAAAGTGTTAGATATTTCCTAACTTAGAGTTTCACTAACTGTAGGAAAGTAGGATGAAAAACCCTAGCTAAATAATTATGAATTAGGGCAAACTCTAATTCATAATCATTTAACTTGACTAATTTTACATTTTTTAATGATAAAAAATGGAAGAGCACTCATATATCGAATCTTACAGTTACCTAACCAGATCTCTGACCACACTTCCCTAGTGGGATTAGAACCCATTATTATCGGCTTCAATCATATTCACATCAACTGCACCACGAGCTCTACATAAGCGTAGGAAGTAAATATCCAGTATAATTAAGTTAGTAAATATAAATTTCAATCACCATGATGATATTTAAGACAAATATTTTTAGTTTGTTATCAGACCAAACAAGAAACGTCATTGGTGAGTCAAGTCAACACATTTAGAAATATAAAGCATTTCAAACTGAAATTCTTGGACACAATACGTGCAAGCGTACGCGTGGGCTCGTGAATGATTTGACTGTTGAGTGTTATACCCTTAACGTTATGTCAATACTTCAATCACGTACGAATGAAAAGCTGATGAAAAGTAATTTTAATTATTTTTTTGGTAAAAATTATAACATAAAGTACTACTTACACAGCTACTGTATTATCAGGCATATATATGGAAAATTTACAACTTCTTCAAAATATTATGTATCTAAACATGACGGTTGTGGATTTGATCTCTTGAGGGAATAAATTATTCATAATCACTTCCTCGCCGTGGAAACAGGACAAAGCAAGGCGTTGAGTTCCGCAACTCAACATGCAGTCTTAATACTAGGTTATTTCTGCCTTGCTTGCTATATGTTAGTCTGTTGGATAAACCAGGGGTTCCCAACATGTGCGCCG
>FASU01006742.1:3947-16100 GCA_001486225.1 Heliconius pardalinus sergestus | reverse complement strand
GCCATACGTTCTTATCAAGCTGCGTCAAATTTCTTATACATTTTTTTCAACTTTTACTCGTTAGTGTTTCTCGCTTTGGTAGACGAAGCGCGACACTGAGTTACCACTCGACACTAAAATTGAGTGGTGTTTGGAGAACGTAATGTCTTAAAACTTTTCCACAAAGTTCCCTCTACCTACCCTGCCTTATGCGGGATACAGCGTGAAACTATTTTTTTTTATTATTATTAAATTTTCCTACCCAGGTTTTCGTGCTAATGCAGTTCGACCCAGGTGTAGAGTACCGCTCGAACCGACGAACAACCGGCAAAGACGACGCGTCCTGACTATTGCTGTGCAGCGCCCTCACTGACGGGCCCTACTCCTATATATAGGGCCCTAGCAACTGACACCGACAACCCTACCCTACCCTACCCTACCCTTAATAATAGTCCTATAGTCCTAGAATATGAGGTTGCCAGATCGAATATATCGGTTCGGTTTTATAATATGTCAATTGGAATTCTTCCTGATTAATTATTATTATGTCAGTTGTAAAACTTCGTAAGCAATGACAGTTGACTAAAGGTTACGTACCTTGTTTCGGAAATCTATAATATTAAGACGAGGTTGCCAAACCGGATATATTTGGGATTTAAGATGGTATATTATGTCAATTGTAAGCCTCCATTAATACAGTCGACTAGATATTTCCAGATCGATTTTTTTTTGCTTGGAATATTATGTTAGGTTTTACAGATCAAAAATATTTCAGATTGTAACAAAAATTTGTGTCTTTTAACAATCATTTACAGTATAACGTATCAGCTGTCCATCCAATATCGATCATGCATTAGTTTTGTCGATATAAACATACAATCATTCGATTGATATCGATACTTTTTTGGGTTGCCAGATCTTAGTGTGTCGGCCTGTTAGTATGATATTCTAAAATGTGATACTGCCATAATATATTAGGAGGAGTGTTTTTACTATTTGTTTTTATGTAGTTGTGTTTATTTCTTACCAAAAAATAGCGTTAGCTTCTTAAAAACTGATTAGATAATAAAAATGATTAATACATTTTAAAATGTTTATAGAAAGGGAAATCATATAAATCCCCGAGATCTGGCAGCCTTATAAAACGTCTTTCAAATCCTACCTAGGTTTTTTTAAATATTTTTTTTAACATCATCAAAGTTAGTTTTCCACAAAACAAAAATAGATTAACAAATGAATTCGAACAAAGTACTTCATAACGAATGGCTACGTTGCTGCCATCTTCAAAAAAAATATCTAATCTGTTCAATTTATTTGTAAATCTGTCATTGCGCTCACGTTACACGGTTTTCTAGAATATTTTTTGTTCTTCTGAATTATTGTTTGTTTCTTTTATCTTCCAACACTTCTATTCTCTTTATATATCTTCCTGTTTCTCTTATCGACGGTCATTTCTCGGATACCGCACTGCAGTCATTTTCTTACAGCACCTAGAAAATCTGTGTGGCTTTCAATCGGAACAGTTATACAGATGTTTCAAAACTCATAAATGGATGTATAAAGTCAAAATTATAGTTAGAAAGCTTTCGATGTCAATGTTAGTCGTGAATTAGGTCGTATAAATTCAATAAAAAAAAATTGACAATACACATCCAAGTATGGAGACACAACTGACTAAACAAAGAGGGTAGGTCAAAACGGACTTCACTAATGCTCAACGTAAATGGAACCTTTTAAACTTTTAATTGCATCTGCTAAACAGATTATATAACTATTGCGTAATATTTTTTTTGTTTATATGATACCATTCCTTATCAGTAGATTATTTTTCACTTTTAATGTTTATAACGTAGATATTCTAAGCATTTATCTGTAACTAATCGCCGACTGATCGATATTGTACTCACATAACACATTTTTTTAGTTGACTCGACCTAACTTTGGATTCTCATTGAATTCTACATTTTAGTGGTAAGGCTTTCAAGCTTCTTCTTGCACGGTATGGTAGTCTGCATACAGTTCCATTGCTCATCTTTATATTATTTTAATTTCAATGTATAATTAGTTTTTATTATTATATCTTTTCTTATTATTGTAATCATAGAGTAGACATGGGTTGTTAATATTTTCTGTGTGTGACGCTACGCAGAAAATATTTATTTTACCCGAATCACATCATTATTATAGATTTTTTGTTTATTTTTTTAATAAATTTTGTGAAAATATTTTTGGTTTGTTTTTGTTTGTTTTTTTATTTCCTAAAATAGGGCGGGGATTGTCAAAGGACGTGGTTGCGGCGCTGCACAATAAAAAAGAGAACTTAAATTATATAAACATACAGTTTTGCCATTGCGAGAATGTTCAATGCGTTATACGTGAAGCAGAGTGGAAGTGAATTTCGCTAAATGTGTGATATTATTTTGAAAACGTTGTTATAATATGGCTTCTGAAGCCTGCGATGTATTTAGAATAAACTCCGGGTGCTTTGACGATTGTGGACTCTCATAGATTATTGTATTAGATAAGGAGAAACTTTGATTAACTGCAAAGAAATTATAGACTAAAATAAAACGAACTAATCATGCAGTTAATTAGGGTTCCTTTTTTTAGAATTTACTAATTTAGTCGGACTTGCCTCACCGTTTCTAGTGTCATATAGAAACTCATCTAGTTATCGAAAGTAATGCAATAATTTATTACTAAATTACAAGATGTTTGATGAAGATTACAATTTATGTATAGTTTACTAGAATAGTCGCAGCCACTCGCGTCGAGCACGCCACGTAACACCACACCATTAGATGTTAACGAATTAAATACCTCAACTAATGCTAGTCAATGTTTGAATTGTTAAAAATTAATAATGTCATTCTCATTGTCAAACATCCTGTACATAGTCCGTGGGGTTCATGCAGACGTAGTCTCCATTGGTAAAAGTTATTAATATTTTTAATATGACAACGATGTTCACATCAACATGTTGATACAACTGTCAATTTATCATTTACTAGTAGATCCTTTGTTTCTTTTTAATTGTATGTACTTTTATTTTATTTTTTTTGTTATTTCTTGTCAGTTATATTTATAATCTGTGTGGACCTAAAACCTGGAACACGTGGTGAAACTGTCAAATAAAATAAAATTATTAAACGATATTTAAAATAATTTATCAAAGGGGATTTAATAAATATAATACATTAACACCGTTTCACCAAATGTTTTCGGCATATTTCTTATTAGAATAAGCGACACCACTCTTATATTTTATATGTAGGATAAAGAATTTTTTTTTCATACCAACTTAAAATAAAGTAGTATTTAAATATAATAAAAAACAGTTCAGGTGCTACTTTGTTCTAGACAGGTATGACAGTCTTATCATAAAAAAACTCGGTCCAAACGATATCACAACTAATTCGTAATGGAATTGAGTATACATACTGCCATAACTGTACTATAGCCCCGTATCATGTAAAATTTTAGGTAAAGTACAAAAATCGAGATAGATTTTAATCGATTCTCGTACAAGTATAGTTCGTAGTCACCGTTTAGAAAGCCAAAATCGATATTCCGAATTTCATGCAATAAAAATTATTTTAAATAATCCTAACAACAGATGTGATAATTGTATTCACATAATTTTCTCATGTAATATAATATCTTAGGTTAATTATACTTTTCTTTTTAAAATATTTGTTTCGAATTTGAGTAATAGTATAATATCTTCATATTTGCACTCACACGTTCGTTTTAACTTTCGACACTATTTTCGGAAATATATAGGAATTAGCTACACGAAATTAATGTCGATGCCTAGATAGACTATGTATGACAAGACATCAATGTCGAACGTTAAATCTAAATTTAACTAATGTCTTAAAATGAGAAGGTTGTGCACGATAGATAGTTTAAACCATTTAATTGGTCTGTCCAGATTTTTCTTATTCAATGTACATTCTTAGAAATCACCAGTTTGGTTTAATAATCAATACGAATAATGGCCAATTTTAAATTGACAGGTTTCAAATCGTATTATAAAATATTTAGGGTGTCACAGATCCCTATATAGGGCCGACGGTAAACGTACGAATGTTTGTACTAGGACTGCCTCCAGTCTCCACTTATGGATGCTTTGAGTTCAATATTCAGAAGTTTTACTTTAATAGCCGCCTCAGTCACATTATGAAAGTTTAAAAGAATTTAGTTTTGACTGGAGTAGAAAGCCATGCATGCCTAACTAACGGCTAGAGTACCGCCTTCAGCTATGCTCGAATTCTATTTAACATTACTAGTTCTTTGTAAATAGTCAAATGTAATTTTGTATGTTACGTAAGAATTTTTCAAAATAAATCCTCCTTTGCATTAAAAATAGATGGCTACGGCTGCTTTAAAGTTTATATTCGATACTGTCGTGTGTAGTTTGTTGTGAATTAGGCTTCTGTCACTGTATGCTAGATAGGTTTAGAGTTCGGACGTCTCATTGTAAAAATGTAAAATACACGCTAATGAATGTTAATGTAAGGGTAATACTAAATGACGATTTTTTTCTTTAATATTTTTATACAGCATTACAAATATTTATCGCAATTAAAAGTTTATAGAGGTGGATCAGTGTGCAATTTAAATAGTGTCTAATTGTAATCGCCTTAACGAGAGAGAATATAGCTGAGTCCTTCTGCGCGTGTTTGTTTGAGGTCTAATGTCGTACGTTATGAATGTTGAATCTCGACCGTGACCCACTACGACGTGAAAAATTCTAAACCGTCTTATATTCAATCACTTGAAACGATCCGATTTGTAACGTTTCCCCCCCCCAGAAATTCTATTTTTGGTTTTAGTAATATTGTAGTGTTTACTATAATAAAATTGCGCTTGTCGTTATACGCCATATCAATAGATGCCTTGTATATCCAGTTACCGGTTAAAAGTTAGAGAAAAATAGTTTATTGTTAGTTAGAAGTCCATTTGTCTATGGATCTATGGATGCCAATGGTTACAAAGGGTTATTAGTATAATTTTTATGTACAGAAATATTAATATACGACGAGGTAGTACAAATCGGATCTTAGATTACCAAAAAATGAAACGTTTATTATTTTTGTTATATAAAATTCACATTATACCTATAACGTGCAGCACGCACAAAGAATAGATGTATTAGAGACAGAAAGAATTTATTTCGTATAATAAATACAAAAATTATCTATGAATCAAGTGTAAACATCACCAAGTATACTTGTACTGTACTCTCACATTCATTAATTCTATGTCTATATATTAAATATAACTAACGCCTATTCGCATCTAGGTAGTTCCATGTTCAGTGCGAATTAAATCCTAGAATTAACAACATTGTTGACTATTGCTAATAGCTTGAGGTTGTTAACGTTTTTAGAACAGAATGATGAATTTTTTATGTATTATATACGTATTTAAAATCTTAACGCTCTATATTACGAATGTACGCTAGACCCTTTTTGTAAGCTGACGCCATCTGTCGTGTTATGCGCATAGTCCTCTTAATTAACGTAGAATCAATATATAATGATGGCTGTGAGGTAAATATAACAATTTAAATTTATATTGTGTAAATGAAAATATAAAAAATAGTAAGGAGAGATCGCTATCGCAGTGAGGGTCCGACGCTGTTCTTTGTTCTGTTACAGCACTGACGCGTGCGGCGTTAGTTAGGCGTCCAAGAGCAAACCTAGACTGCCTAAAACGTTTAATATGATCTATAAAACCTAAGCCTATATTTAGCCACTTATGAATTTTAGATTATAAGTAAAAATATATTAAAATGCTTTATCTATGTCTAATGTCATTCATAAAATCCGCAAACGCCAGTGCCGGGACAGAGCGATGTCCATACTTGACCAGATTCTGGCCCGATGCCGCCATTTACGTCGCGGGTTGCCATTGCTTTGTTTCTAACGTTCGTTCAGTTCCTGAGATTGAACACATTTATACATTTCATTTGTTAGCCAGGTTTAAGTCGATACTAATTCATAGCGTTTTGTTTTCGTTATATGTTAATTATGAAATCCCGATTCTTCATGGCAGCCCAGGAACTCAAGCTCACAGCTTTCTTCGCAGTTGCTCAAATTTCTCATATCGTAACCCCATACGTCACCGCTTCTAGACAGCCATTTAAAAGTTATATCACCATACTTGCGAAAAGATACAAAAACGAAACGCTTATTAAGGATCATACGAGTTTCCTCTAAAACCACGTCTCTCGCTAAACGAATCACGTGTAAACACTATTTACACTTTATTCAAATATTTAATTCTGGTGGAAACTTGTATCATTCGTTAGACCAACAGCTGGCACTTTAAAATCGATGCGTGGTAATAATCGATTTTACAGTATCAGTGTAAACTAGAGACCTGATTAGCGAGTCAAGTTTTGTGTGTTGCCATTATCACGTAATATTACATAAGCCTCGACAATTGTACGATAGCAACACTTCCCATACAAACTGCCAAAATTTAAAAAGAATATAGCTAAATAAATAGAGTATAAAGTATAAACTGGCTTGCTATGATTTGTGGCTGGAAATGTTGCTGTGTGCACTAAAGCGAAACGACTGCACAACTCGGGAAAATGTAATATTACCCCGACTGTTCGAAATGTATCACACCACGAGAACAAATTATTTAATATTGTTGATGTTGATTGTTAATAAAATGCAAATAATGTAAATATCAAAATAAATTCTGTATTTGTATTTGAAATTGTGGTTTTATTGCTTTTAGAATGACATACTTAATTGAAGTTTTAACAGGTTTTTATCTTTCTTAACTTACATTTTTTCTTTTATTTGATTAGAAATAGGATTTTTAGGCAGTCATGGCGTAGGAGTACAACCGTGTGATTATATACTCGACGGTTGTGGGCTCGATTCCCAATCGAGGGAATAAAATATTTAATATTTTCATTTTCCTCCACCTGGTATGTTGTCATTGGGCTGTGCCTATGAAACTTTTAGAGATTATTCTTTACTAATATACTTAATCACAAATTCTCAAATATCTGCCATAATCATTTTTAAATATGGGGTGAAATAGACAGGTACTGAGGGCCTCTAACCGTAGAGAACCGTTGATCCGTCGATAGCATTGCAGCTGGATATGAATAAATACTTTCAAAAATTCAAAGCTCAGCTTAGACCTCGCAGACTGTACATAATTTCATTTTTTTTACCACCAGTTGCATCACTTATACATTGTCAGTAAGTCAGGTCAGGTTAATAAACAAACAAACATTTAACATGCAAATATTTTATTTGTTTGAAACTATATTTAATATTCTATACAAATTCTTAACAACTCTTGGACGGACATAATTATAGAATTATTAATATAAATAAACCAATACATAATTTCTATTGAATAAAAATAAAAAGCATAATGTGACTAGATTTTTTAAAGTTAAATTTACAGTTTTTGTTTTATATCAAAATAAGAAATATTTAATAACTCAAAAAAAAATAATATTGATAAATTAAAATGTTGATTCATTTTAAATTGAATTGTGCATATGTCATATCTATACATTTGAGATAGCTCATTTCTGTAGAAGTTATAACTCAAAAACAAACTTTTAGCACCTTTTCTATAGATTTTTTTTCAAAAACTAAGTGTATATTTACTTTCATTCTCTATGATTTTATTAATTTTTAAAAAAAATGTTATAATAATTATTATGTATTGCTTTCGCCAATATAATAATAAAAAATGTGATATATTATCCTTTTATTTCCTTATCTTTCTCTGTAAAGGCAACCAAAGTGTAATATTGAAATCCACCACTAACACACAATGTTTCAAAACCTGACTTTGTTAACTGTATTTAAGTTACATTATTTTATCCTTGATACAAATATTTTCTTCCCTTTTATTATAATTTTCTCAATTAGTATTTAGTTGATTGATTGATTTCTCGATATATGGCGTTTCGAGCGTGCCAGTTAGTATTTAGTTTACAATCCATCTAATAATGACAACGAAAATTTAAAACATGGATATTATCCATTTTTTGCTTTATCCTTGTTTCCTTTTGGTGTCTTTTTAGACCTCAACACCTTTTTAGCTGATCCTACCGAAACTTTCCTCTTTTCTTCCTCCAACAGTAATGGCGGCAGAGACACTTTCCGTAAGTTAAACTGCGGCACACTATTACTAGTTCTCGCCACTTCATTTGTATACAAAGGTTCAAGCCGAGCCAATTCCCTATGTCTTGCTGTTAACACTCTAGCATTCATTAACTTATTATTATCAGATGCAATGTAATTCCTAGGATCTAGAGAAACAAAGGACTTTGCACTGTTCCTTTCACAGTGTATCGAAGATTCCGGTCTTTTCCTCATCCATCTTGATGAGGCCAAATCAGATCTAAGTATTGAAGCATTATGTCTTTTCTTATGGGACGGACTTCTAATATGTATTGGTGTTATGTGCAATAAAGAACAAAAACTATTTGGCAAGTCAACATTCTCTTCCAATTTGAAAGAAACCTTTTCCCTTGATAGCTTTGGTTCATATAAAACATCACCATTAATGGGAATTCTAGGGGAATTTTCTGGGGTGACATCAGTACTGCTTTGAGATAGTCTTTCCTCACTCTCACTGAACTGTTCATAGTCACTGTAATGCATTGCAATTACTTCTTCATGATCCATTTGTCGGTAGCATATACGTTTTTCTGGTAATTGTATAGATTTACCAATGACCCTGAAGTAAATTATACTTATACTTTCTTATATTAAATTACTTATTTCATGTAATAACAAAAAAAAATTATTTTAAAACAATAAAATTAAGAAATAAAATATAGTTTATTAATTATGAATATTTGGATGATTTTTCTATTTTTTCAATCTACAACATATAGCATAGTAGTCAGAGTGCTTGGATGGTTTCCAAGAGGTATGGGTTCAAATCCCGCAACAGTAACATTTTCATGATTTTATAAAAGTATGTAAAAAAACTAATAATACCTAAGTTGAGGATGCAACTGCCTCCATTGTTTACATTCTTCAAGAATCTGAGGTCTACTACTCTTTTCTCCAACTTCATCATACAAAGTTCTCTCAATTTGTTCCCATTCATATGTTAATTTTTTCGTAGCTTCTGCTGTATTCCTTCTAAAGGCTGAACCAGAACTGCTGTGACTTTCCTCACTTCTAAAATCTGGTGTACCTAAAAGATTATGATTGACATCATACTTGTATATCTCTGCCCTCTACCCCACTAGGCATAAAGTGTGAATTCAAGATATATGAATATCAATAATGTGCAACAATGATGTAATTGCAATAATTTTAGAACAAAGTTAAATCTATACAAAAAGTAGAATTGTCTGATTGCTGTCTTTACATGGAAGATATGTCAGAAAATCTATTAATGTAACAGATCCAAAAGGATGGTATTATTGCATGGTAATCTCAAAAATAAAAAATCGATCAAGAAAATAATACTTTTTAATAATTACATTATTTAGTATATAAGACATTATACAAACCTGTTTCACTTTCTGAAAAAAAGTCTGAAAATGGAGTACTAGCTCTTTCGGGACTATCGTCGCCATAGGGTGGTATTTTATAAGAGTATTTTAAGTTTCGATTAGCCAGAACAGTTGTATTAGCAGAAAGGGGAGGCAGCTCTTGGCTTGAACGATAATCAAATTTTTGTTGATTTATTTGCGGCAAATAATCAATAAGTTTACTAATATTTCTTTCCCGTGCAGATAGTATATAATTGCGAGCCGACATAATAGATTTACAATAGTTTGTTGTTCCTATTTAATTAACATTTTTAATAGATTTTAATTTAACTTATTTTATTACTTTACTAAATAATTTTTAAATATACGCAAACAAACAAATCAACACGATTGGCAATTAATTGTTGACTTTTTGAGTTTCTGTCATATAATAAGTCGTTCACATGCTTGACAACCTCGGCAAGTGTCTACCAGCACAAGCATTTTAACGGCTGCTTGGCTTGGCTTATGAGAGCTTGCAAGAGCTTATGTCGTCGATCCGGACCATTCAGATTTTCAGAATGGAACTTGTGTTGTAACATCATAACTGTAATATCAGTTGAAAATGCATGACACAAGTATCACTTAGATATTACTATATTAAATGTATAGATTAAATTTAATTTGCACATTAAAATTAAATAATTTGTTGTTATGAATTTATTTTGCATTTTTCTATTTATGAATTTAAAATGTCTTTAAATGTTATTTATTCTGAAAGATCAATAAAATAATATACCAATATTAGTGTTTTATATATTTTAACTCATTTACCATCCGTATAAATGTATTTTTACTAGGGGCCCTCTTTGGATATGTTCCCTTAGTCGTCTCTTACAACACCCACGGAATGAGATGGAGTGGTGCTATTCTAAGCTGGCACCACTCGGCAGTTTTATATGTAAATTTATTTTAATTTTAAAGGACTTAAAAACTAAAACTATAACCTTGAGTAGGTTGTTTACGTTTAGATATTTTTTTAATAATTTATGTTAATTTATAAATTAATAATATTTTTTAACGTATCAATCATAAAATTTTTTTATATGGAACAAAAAATTATTTTTACTGAACAAAACTTCATTTCACGCATTTACTCTATATAAAATATATTCCTCTTTTCGATTTGCCAGTCTGTTCCAAGTCGGCTTATTTCGCACATGTCAAAGTATATTTGACAGACTGAAAAATACTGCAGTGAAAAATCGATTTTTGACCGCACTTACAAAATTATTAAATTTTGTAAATAAGAAATTCTATAAAATGTCGTTAGTAAAAAGCAAGGATGGTGACAAAAACCAAGATGAAGTAAGTTATAATATCTGTACAGTATGATTACATTTTAATTGTAATATTTTTGTCGGGTTTCTTTTAAGTATTCAGTAATTTAATAATTAATCAAAAATACAACTTGCTACGTAATATAACAAACTATAGAAATAAAATTCAAAGTTATATAAATTTGAAAGCATTTCGTTTTATTTCAATTATCATTTATTCTTTTAGAAACTACTGATGCCTTTTACTTACATCCAACAAGTGCCTGGAAAACAAATTCGATCGAAACTTACATTGGCATTCAATTATTGGTTAAGAGTTAGTGATGAAAAGCTCCGAGCCATTGGAGAGATAGTTCAGATGTTACACAATTCCAGCTTATTGTAAGTATTTGTTGTTGTTATGTTATCTATAACGAAGATTTTTATACCTATCATTCATATGTTTAAGTATGTCACTGGAAATCTGTATAATTCCAAGGCAATGTTTAAAATACCTGGGGTATCCAGGCAATGCATTATTATCCATTACATATGGTATTGTAGTTATTATATATGTTACGTAAATAAAACCTGAGTTCACAATAAGTATATTGTATTGGCTAGGTAGCCTAACATGAACTAAACTTGTCATACATAATTCCAGCTTACCCACCTGAATTCACTTTATTATTTAACAAAGCTAATAAGTACCTTCTAAATTTAAATCTACATAACAATCTTTAACAAATCATTACATTGTATTTGACAGTAGTACAATTAAAATTTCCCACAGTTTCTCAAATCTGTTGGTGTAACATTACTGAGGACTATATCATATTTTTTTTTGTATAAGTAATCGCAAATGAAAGTATTCATATTACATTTATCAGGTTGTTTTTGGTATCTAAAAGTAGTTTTTGGAAAATGTGTTATGTGAAACGCTTTTCAGGCAACCTTGGTCTTCTTGGAGGTGAGGGAAGCTTTCCCTTGACCAAGGTTGCCTTCATCTGTCAGTAAATTATAATTTTTGCTTTATGCTGTGTATCCCACACATAGCAGATTAGGTTGAAGGAACTTGGAAACCTAGTGTTAAGACCCCTCATTCTCCATTGAAACACTTGCATGGCATGGCATGGCATTTTGATTTTAATTTATATATTTTTTAAAAAATTTATACTTCAATGGTAATAATGATAGCATTTTTTTTCACTCATATATTAATCAGCAACTACTCTCCTAAAATGCATTAAAACGCGACAATTGTGGGTTCAATTATCACTCGAGGGAATATAATATTTTATGTTTTGATATCCTTGCTCCGGTAAGGAGGCAAAGTGCGGCATTGAACTCCGCCACTCAATACGCAAT
>FASU01006735.1:330-10532 GCA_001486225.1 Heliconius pardalinus sergestus | reverse complement strand
GCTCTGGTGTCGAGGCAAATCGAGACGTTGAGTTCTGCTACTCAATACGCAATGCTTTCAGAATTCGGGGGGAATAGAGTTATTATTTTTAAATTTTTATTTTATTCGTTTTGGTACTAAGACAATGCAAGACGAGAATGGAGTGTCTTAACAGTAGGTTCTCTGTCTATGTAGATCTGAATGCATTGACTAATACCTTGCCGAGTTTAAAAGGTGCATGAAAGATTGTAAATTGTATTATACGAATTACGTAATATACATAATTTTGTAGGTACTATAAAAATTAGCCCTTGTATAAATTGTTTGTTGGTTTTGTTATGATAGAGTGTTAGATTACTTCCAAATAGTCTTAAGATGGCTGAAGTAACGATTTATCAATAGTCCTTTCAATTTTCAAATAAATGTTTAAATATAAAACGAAAAATACAATTCAATTGTAAATTTATCTCACATATACTAAGAAGCATACAGAAAACGTGAAACTACACTAACGAGAACCACCGGTGAATTACCCAGCTAAACTTCTATAAAATCCGAGGCGGTACTAATTCGCTGCAATTACGTCACACACAAGACAAAAGGAATGTGGAGAGTATAGCCAATTAGGATGCAAATGTAAGAAAACGACCATTAGGCGAGCCTTACGGACCACGCAGCCCCCGATGTATTGATCATGCGATCCCTCACACGCTTACATACGCCCGTCTCTTTTTAACTTCCCTACCAGATCGCTATAAACATAAATATTTTCATACAAAAACGTCGTTACTTATATATGTTGACAAAGAAAATTTTGTTCTGAAACTGAAATTTAAGGATTATTTTTCAATAGCAATTGTTTGTGGTGGTTATCTTGTTTCTAGATATAGGCAACCCCTTGTTGTGCCAGTAAATTCTGTTCCTATCTTTAAAGGAATAAAGATCTATTTCAGCGACGAGTTGAGAGAAAATGAATCGTATATCAAAATTTCAGAGGTTATTATCGATGGGAAATTTTAATGAGCTGTTTTCAGTTGTTGACAAGTTTAGTTCTGTAGGTTCTATGTAGATATTATGTTAAAATTATGTACTAATATTTTCATAAAATCTCAAGGATTTAGATACGCTGTGAGAATTGGTGTTTTTGTTTTTACTATTAATATGTAATTTTAAATTAACATGTTATTTTTGTTAATAATTAATTAAATATGATGATAAAGATATCAAATATATTAGCTGTATGTATCATTAATATTGACAGTAAAAACTAGAACAAATAAGAAATGTGACTTGCATCTTTAGAGATTATCTTGTTTAAAGTTAAGTTCTTTTCTAAAGGGATACATACATACATAATATATAACAGTCTCAGCAGTCTGTATGTCTGCCTGAGGATCTATTTTTTAGAAATACGGCTCTAAGCAAATTTCTACTACCGTATATACTAGTACTGTATGTTAAGGATATATCAGTTCAATATCGTGGTGCAGACAATAAAACAACGGACGTCCGTTCGGTCTCACTTGGGGGAATTAATTAATTTTTAAGAATATTTTTTCTTTCTTCGCTCTGGTGCCAATGCAAAAGCGCAGCTTTAAGTTCCACCACTCAACACGCAATGCTTCGAAAATTCAGCGAAAAGTGGGAAACGGAATGTCTTAATAATAGTTTCCCAGTGCCTAGCCTGCTATATGCGGTAGAGAACATAAAAGTAAAAAATAAATAAACAAAAAAAATATTGGCCTAGAAAATCGGAATGCTTTAAAGTTTTAAACTAATTGTTGCAAGAAATCAGGACTGCGGTTAAAAGGAGGAACGCAGCTAGTATCATAGACATTATTTCACGCGGACATGAATTATGTTCCCGGGAATGCAGTGCAGTTGTGCACTTAGCTTAAATTGTGTCGAATTAGTGCGGAAAGTGGAGAACGGATTGTCTTGGTAATAGGTTCTCTCTGTCGTGCTATGCTACTCTAGGCTATACAATAAGTGTTGTATGTCTTTACACAGTATAACACAGCCTTGCGTTTCCACCGATATATAGTTCGTTCTTTTAGGCTACGCTACGAAATAAAATGTAGTTATCACTAATTGACAGACTGCTGTAAGGAAAAGGCCACCGCGTCTGCACAGGGAACTTCACCTGGAGTCAACCAAAGAGGCCTACTTCGGGGGCTATACTGACGGTGTAAAAGAGATATGGACTTATCTTCTGCCTCACGATGAGGCGGGCTGGTGGGCGCTTCTCATTCTTAAAAAAGGTCTAGCTTGCTTGTAAATAGTCCTTGATAACTAAGCCTCAAATTAGGATAGGCCAGAGCAAGTTTAGCTTTGGTGGTATTTTTGGTTTCTCCAGCACCTCTAATATTACGCTCTCCTTTTCCTGTCATGCTGCACGGCGACCCATTTATCCTTAAATTTGGGTTTAAAATTGGCTTGCTACGGGTAGCGAGAGAGGCGTAACAATTCAAGTATTAACAGTCGAAGTTCGCGCCAAGTTGATTCAAAAGATCTTATACGTTTTAATATCATAAGACTTGTAACGCCATCTAGATTGCTACGAGAACAACTTAAAAAGCTTAATATAAGACTTCTCAAAGACATGCGCAAAAGACTTGAGCAATGCTATTGGAATTAGAATCTTTTTGCATCGACATTAGGTACATTATAAGTTGACCGGTTTGCGCTTGCGCTGTAACATTGATTTTTTGCGTGTTTGACAGACGTTCTGTTATCGAACTGAAAGTAATGTTATGATAATAATATATTATAGACAAAAACAATAAATACGTAGGAGGTTAAGTGATGTGAAGACATGAAAATCGAAGGTAAGTGTATTTAATCTAATTTATAGAAGGTACATTCGCAAAATTCTACAATTCATAGTAGGGCCTCGACGCTGCATCGAAACCTATATTTCAAAAAATAATATATTTGTAATAACTGTAACTGAAATAAATATACCTATCTATTAATGATAAAAATAAATATACTAATTAAATTATTAACAATCGTACAAATGGACAATGTCTTACAAATAAAATGCATAATATCAGTTAAATGTTAATTGACGTCTCTGAGCGCTGTTGTTTACTATTTTCTAATTTCACAAAAAAATATATACGAATTTTGTTCTGGATTAATATATTCTTATCGAAATAACTTATAAGCCGCGCCTAATATGGAAAATGTAACCAAAGCTTTATAATGCATAAAGGAATTCACGAGCCGCGCGTATGCGTATTGTCATCGTATAGGATTAGGGTGTTATCGGTGATAATATGGTGGGCTGGTGGCCGACTTTTACATGAGATCTACACATTGCTTTTCTACAATAAGACGATATAATAATATGCATTTGTGAAACATATTTAGATTAACAAAATTAAATACTCCATTCAATCAATGTATTTTAATAAATTTATAAACAAAATATCTGTCAAATCCATATAATAAAAAAAATATGTATTTCATTGTGATAATTTTGTGAACTCGTAATTTTTCGTATCTTACTACTTATTTTAATTCTAAAAGAATGATACACAATATTCAAGTAATATATTTTCGATGATACCATTAACATATTCAAATTTTACATTATTAAATCACCAGTTTTTGACTAATTAAATAAAAATATATTCTTTTAATAATTATTTATTTTTGAGCGTGACACCCGTGTGTCACGCAGCATCGCTTGTGACGGACACCGTGACATACGGAGCGCACTTGTCACCCAACGCATAATTTGTCCTCCATTACGGCTTCATTTTATACACTGTTCCATACAATGTATAATACACTCTATAATAAAATGGGGTCTGATTAAAGACCAGGCTCGTCTTTCTGCAGAACAACTGTTCACATCGAGGGGACAAAAATAAATTATTCATTCGATATATTGAAATTACACAGTAATAGATTTTTTTTTAAAAGGGTACTTTTTCAAGCACCTGTTTTGTTTTTAGATTAGAATTTGTGATGATGTCTCGATTTTACAATGTTATTTTTGATGTTTATGTTATTATTTAAAATTTGAAGAATTTATTTGTATTTTTTTTTATTTTTACACATCTCATGAGGTTTGCAGGGTAGAGTCACTTTGTTATTTAATCTCTCTTAATACACCTATCCCCCGATTTACACGGTACTTTTTTTTTACACGTTTTCGCTTTTACACGGTTTTCCAAATAAGTTTTTTTAATTTTTATTGCATTCGTGACAAAAATCGCTGCTTGGCTCAATATGAAGAAGTTTACAAAGATCTTACAAAAAATTGGGAGCAATTGTTAATAACCGATTTTATTACCATCTCTCATAATGTAAATATTTTTGCTTCAAACATCGAATCGGCACAAATAACTTCGAGTGATGAAAGTGAATTCGAACCTTCGATTCCGAAAAAAAGAATGAGAGTAATTTCTAACAGTGATGAATGATAATAAAACACCTTTGGTTTTATTTTTTGTTCTTCTGTTTAATGTTGTAATTAAATAAAAAAACAGTGTTTCCGTAATATATTACATATTTTAACCTGTCAATGCATTTTATTTTTATTTCTGTATACACCTAAAAATATTGAAAAAAATCACAACTGTTAAATAGCAAAATTATGCATTTTCTGCAAGCTTTTCGATGTACACGGTTTTGACCTGAAAATTTTTAATTTTCGTACGTAACGTATCTAACGTGTAAATCGGGGGATAGGTGTATTAATAACTCCGCTCTTAATATTTAAAAAATATTTTTTTAACTATTTACATACAATGCTTTATGGACTTCACGGCTACTTCTTATTTAACAAGAGATTGGGGATAATTGTTTAAATATTTTTCCGAATGTAAACCAAGCCGTCTCCATCGCGAAATATCAGATACGTGTCAACTACGATAGTTACCGTAGTAGGTCGCCATCGTCCTTTTTTATTATTTAAATTTTGCATTGCAATTAATTATATCAACAAGACTCTCTTAAATAAAAAAGACTAACCTTAAATACTAAAGACACCAATAAATAATTTAACTAAACCTTGACATATTACTTGACCGATCAACCTTTAACTATTCGCTGACAAACGTAATAGACATGGTACTTGTGAAATGAGGTGTGAATATTGCGTCTCCACGGGACGTACTCTACCCCGTGGACTGCGGCCCCATGGGGAAGTCCCATCTGTCCATCGCCCCTACCCTTTGCGACAATGCCCCCTAAAATTATAGGGTGTACAGGTAGTTACTCAGTGCCTTGTCTGTTTATTATGTCGATTGAAGGATTAATTGGGAAATTTTGATTTTAATAGGTAGTATATAAAACAATACCTACTTGGCTTGCAATATAAACCTTCGTAATTTTTCTAAAATTTTCTTCTAATAATTCAATACTACGACGACGACGACTAAGTATACTTACTTTAAATTTGAGGCAATTAAAAATACATATGTATTAAATAAAATTAAAATATAATTTCAAATTATTTTTGATTACTATTGATTGAACGTTTTACACATTTTTTTTGTACATTATCAGACTGCTTTCAAGGCTGTCTCAGTAAAAAAAAATTTAGTTAACCTTTTATAAAAATAATGAAATAAATATCGTTTCTTTACAGCATATATTGTATTTTTGCTACCGTGTATTGCGTCGTGCTTACGAAGAGGTCCACATCATCCTCATGGACAAGTTCCCGTGGACCAGAAGCACCATCACTATCAGCCTCGTTCGGCCAAATCACTCACTAGTGACACTCAGTTATTACATGACACCAAGTGAGATATATGAAATTTGATACCATGCATACCATTAATATCATCAATAATTGTAGAAAAAAACAGTTAAATTATTTTTTTTATCTAATTAGACTTTTGAATTTTAATTGATAAATAAAAATAATAAAGATAGAGATATATACAAAGAAAAGAAAAGTGTAAATACAAAGCTTTTCGTTTTTCTCACATAACTATAAGCAAAGAAAATCTAGTGTTAAGACACTCAATTCTCCGTTATGCACTAGAGTTAGTTGGCGTAATATACTATTCAAAATACAATATATTATAAAAACATAAAACAATGGTATACTTAAGTATGGATAAAACTTTTGTATGGAAATATTACATACAATACTTGTTTTTTCTTTTTAGACATTTAGAAGAAGATGCCAAAGAACTAACTCCGGAGGCATTAGCCAAAATGACACCGGAAGAGTTGGAATTTCACTATTTTTCTGCTCACGATTACGATAAGAATTCAAAATTGGATGGATTAGAAATGCTAAAGGTATTTTTGTAACTACTAGAGTAATATAATGAAAAAAAATATCATAGTCTATGCTTAAATTTCCTACTTAAAGTCGTTTGTGTTAAATAAATAATTGATATATTAAGAAATTATAGAAAGCGGAAAGTGACCTGAAACCATGTTGCATGCGGGATATAGCGTGAAAAAAAAGAAATTATCTACTATAAAACTGACACAGATGTATACGTAAGTAACATTCTTATATAGCCTTTATTTGATCAAAATCTTTTTTAGGCTGTGTATCACACCATAGAACATGCTCCGATGGATCCAGATGCTGATGATCCAATTGAACCTGAACCAGACCGTATGGAACTCTACATATGTAAGTTAACATATTTTCAGGTAGTATTATTATTAATTTTCACAGTAACATTCTGAAATGAAAATAATACTTGCCATGAAAGCCCTACAAGAGGAAATGCAAAAAAAATAAGGAACTAGATACTAGTTTTTTTTTTACAATTTTATTCTTAGACTTTTCCTTTCAGCTCTAGTAGACAGAACGTTAAGCTCAGATGACACGGATGGAGATGGATACATATCATATACGGAGTATCGAGCTGCACGCGCCAATAGTTCAGGAGATAGGACACCGAGAGTCGTTGCGGGGAACGCTCCTTCTTAACTACGTATCGTCTGGTGTTAGTATCATTGTTTAATTTTTTTTTTCTATTTTCCACCAAATTCTTGAAGAACTGTGTTAAATGCGGCGGAAACGGCGGAACTCAACGCCGCGTTTTGCCTTGTTACTAAAATGGGGAAATGAAATTATTGAATATTTCTTTCAATTCCTTCGAGTGAGAATTGAAACCACAAATGTCGCTCTCACGACTTAAAGCAAATTGGAAAAATATGATGAAGTCCATTAAAACAAATTAATTTAAAATATTTATTTAGTTTTGCAGTTTATTTATAAATTTTAATGAACATAAATAATGATAAAGACTTAAATGTGAGAATTTATTACATTTACTGTCATAATTATGAAAATTTTAAAAGAACAACTTTACATCGAATAAAAAAACATATTACATAAATTTATATAATGACTAACTTCGTCTCCCACGAATTGGATTTAATAAATATTTTATATTTCATATTTTTTCGATTTTCAGTTATAACTATATACTAGTGCTAAGTGCATTGGAACCGTGTCTGGCAGGGCAGGCCGCGCTCGCCCCACGCCGCGGCCTCTCTGATGCCAGTCGATATGTTCTCGTATGGCTCCAAATCGATGCTGTTCCTAAATGATATTATAATAAATACATTTTTACTCTGTGCTTTTTTATTATGGTTCTTTAATTTTTTTTTTGTATTTTCTTTTAAACGAATTTAAGGATATTAATTCTCAACAAAAATATATATTTGATTTTTACTCTTTATATGTTATGGGTTCGATTCATATTCGGGGATACAGGTAGGATAACGATGAAGTTAAAAAAATTATAATTAATATATGGAAAGTTACCAAGTAGGTTAATACATATTAAATTCTTTAAAAGTTTTAAGCTATACAAACTTATTGAACGTACCCTTGGAATAATTTAGTGCCTTGCAGCAAAAGTTCAGCTCCGGAAGCATAGAGTGAAGCTTGGTGTGGCTTTTGACATGACAGCCGGTAAAGACAGTCGTAATCCTGGTTCTGCTGGCCGGCGAGGTAGCTCAAATACAACATGATCTCGTCTTCTGTTATGTATGTAGCATTCTTGTTGTCTGAATGAGATTTTTTTAATATAATAAATTTTATGAAATATTATTTATTAATATTTTCATTTCTTTGCTCTGGCACCAAGGCCCGACGTTGAAAGAAATTCGGTGGAAAGTGGGGAATGGAGTATCTTAATAATAGGTTCCCTTTGCCTACCCTGTTAAGTGCAGGATATAGCATGAAGCTAATAAAATCAACAGAAAAACATAAAAACTTATACTATATTGCCATATAAAGATATATAACCAAATAGACTTATACTCTACCAAACATTACCAAAACTGATTCAGAGTTTAAAATAGCATTTAGGATGTATTTTTAAAAGTATTCTCGACAGCTTTATGTCATTGGTCATTTGGACGTCGACAGCGGACAGATAATCCTTTGCCAATAGGATTATTAGACTATTGGATTTACTGGAAGTAGCCCTAATGGTCATCTGTAGAAAAAACTACGGGATAAATGCAAACGAAAATAGTTCTTGCTACTCATATAGTAGATATTTATTTAGAAATTTTAGTTTTATATAATCAAAGGTGTGCTAAAAGCAGATGTTTATAATGTCTGTCAGTATATTTCCTCATCATTATGTTATTGTGTGTGGCTAATTAAGATTGTAAAGGCACTGTCGCTTTAGATCCAAATAAAAGCACGCGCGGTTTACAATGTCGGTATCTACAGAAGTATGCGTTTGGTATGCATGCAGACACATTTATTAATAACTATTTGGTAACAGATTATTTAAAAAACCGCCAGAATTACTAAATATTTCTATTTAAATTATTATCGTATGATGAGACCAGTCGTGGTCAGGGGCACAAGTGTGAATCTAAACGCGATAGGTTGTGGGTTCAATTTCCATTCGAAGTAATGAATTTTTTTTTCAATCTGGTGTCAAGACAACAAGCAATGCCTTCAGACAACAGAAACTCAACAGAAAGTAGGGGGCAGAGAGGCTAAACACTGAGCTCCCTCTGTCTCCCCTGCTTCATGAAGAATGCAGCGTGAAGCTGAGAGAGAAAATTTTCATGACATTGTGGCATAGAAAAACCAAATATAGAATTAATGTTCTTTCAATTCGTAATATGAGATAGCAGCAGAACGCTTGTATATTAGTCACTGAATATTATTATAATATTTAAAAAAAAATACAAATCATTACCATCCAAACTTCTGCCATAGTGATGTCCTTTCCAGGCACCAGCTCCGAAGAACCCAGCTGCTAGTATCAAGGCCTTAAGCACTATTAATATTACCAGATTAGTCAAATTTAGACTAAGTACCTGTGAAAAATATTATATATCAATTTTGTTGGAATTAATATTGGAAACTAAATCTAATTATACCTATAGCTATATTCTAATTAAGTTAAAATTTCACTTTACGTTCCATTTGTTTACTACTAAAATATTTCGCTATCACGAAGCACTTAAAACATTTTTCTTGGAATATATTACACAAACATTATGACTCATTTAAAAAAAGGCATGAGTTATCTCAGGATAAGGGTATAAGTGCGGAATTTGAATTTGTAAGTGCGATACGAACCTGCGACATGCAGTTAAAACCAACCTGGCTACTCCCTGTGGACCTGGCGATAAAGTCTTTAGCCAGATTCGATACCACTTGACCTCCAGTCC
This sequence comes from Heliconius pardalinus sergestus, assembly GCA_001486225.1. NCBI lineage: Eukaryota > Metazoa > Arthropoda > Insecta > Lepidoptera > Nymphalidae > Heliconius > Heliconius pardalinus. Next base: position 911 of record FASU01006735.1, on the reverse strand, counting down.
CGCTCAGAAAGCTCCCAGCCATCTCCAGGAACGAGGATCTTGCATAACCAGACGTATCATTGAAATCACCATCATATCTGTCTATGTGTTGATTATTGAAAACTTCAGGGGCTTCTTCTTTTGGAAGAAACGCGCTCGAATCGTAGTTCTTGGGGTTAATCTTCTTAGCGTACTGCGGTGATGAATAGGCACCAGAATGGTCTAGAGAAGACACCAAATGTGGGGTAAATAAGATAAGAAATAAGTATAGTGCATCCATTTTGGGACGCTGTCAAAACACGACTGCTAAGGAACAGGTAGAGTTCGTGATAGGGTTTGCTGCGATACAATTGTACTTCGCTGTTTTATCTCTTCGAGCCCGCTTTTGTTTTTTGCACGCACGATGACATCCCCTAATGGCGCTATTGTTGTAGTTAAGTGGTAAATATTTTTGTTTTAAATTTTTCTTTGCTATATTGACATATTTCTTTGTTATTTGATATATATGTTATTGCCTACTTATATATTCGTAGCGTTACTTATGTTATTATTTTCATAGTCTCAATGGAAAATGTTTTAGATGCTTAAGATGTCTATAAAAA
>FASU01006686.1:142-16181 GCA_001486225.1 Heliconius pardalinus sergestus | reverse complement strand
ATCGGCTTCAAAATTATAAAATCTTTCTTTAACTTTTTTTGACATTATCAAAGTATATTTTACTTATTTTTTTTTTTATTTTTTTTTTACTTTTTATGAGAGGCCGTCATGGCGCACCGGGTGTGAATGTAATGCGTTATGCTTATATCGGTCGAATAAATTATTAATTAGTTATAGAAAATTGATGGCTGTTGCACCAAGTAAACACCTTGGTTAATTGCTATTGTTCGCTCGATATAATCTTACGTGTATTTTTAATTGTAATTGTAGTGAAGAGAATTGCCATTTGGTTTATTTTATTTGTTAATTAAAGATTATTTTTTAATGAGGATACCTATTATAATGTTTTAAAATGTTTGTTGGTGGTCATCGGCGACGACGGCCTCGTGACGCAGCGGGACAAGCAACAACGAGTGTTTTATTAGAAAGTGGGGTAAGTCTTAGCATAAGGTTTCCTTTGCCAGGCAGGAGGAGCCTCGTGTTAAGATAATTCACTCCCCACTTTGCGCTGCTTTTGGCGGAACCCAACGCCGCGACACTAGAACGAAGAAATGAAAATATTGAATATTCCATTTCCCAAGTGGGAATCGTACCTACAACCTGTCCTGTTTACAGTAACTCCCGTTACCTCTTCTTTGGTTGAGTGACTGATAGACAAGAAGTAGTAATAGAAGAAAATGTGATTTACTTAAATAATCAGTTGCAAAATTATGCAATATTTTGCACATTACCTATTAATAACAGGTATAGTGGGTATGAGGAAAAGTCACAATATATTATTATTGTTACTCAATTTAGCAAAAACGACGTCCTAACGTAGTTACGTTAAAGGAAAAATCATAGTTTATAATTACGTTAAATACGTTGTAAGTGTTTTAGCTTAGAAGCCGTCGTAACGTTATCGCGCCAAAAGCGTGTGACTATAAAGGTTGTGGGTTTGATCCCACTAGGGGGAGCTATTTTTTTTTATTTTCTCTACTCTGATAGAGAAAGCGCGGCACTGAGTACCACCACTCAAACTGCAATGTTCCAATAATCATTGGGCAAGTGGAAATGGAGTGTCTTAACACTAAGTTCTATCCGCCTACGATAAGTAGATATATAAGTAAGAGATTTCATTACACTAACTTTAAGTTAATAATATTACAGTTACTTAAGCCCATATAGATTACATTTTATACTTTTTCCTCCTCCGTAGTCTTGCCAACGTCGGAATTTACATATATTAAGACACACTTAAGCTTTATTCACACGATTAAAATCACAAGAAATTTATAATTCCGTACAAGAAAAGGTTAAAGTACTAAATTTTCGTCTATTTGTTTTCGTCAGTAGAACGTTGAAATAATTGTGTAGGACCTTTTTTTACTTCAGCCTTTTTAAAGTTTTTTTAGGTAAAAAGATAGTAAAAACACGTCAAACGCTTAAAATTTCGTCGACTGTCATCAATCTCTTCATACATTCTTCATTCCTCTGGGCGTCCTGAATAAAAATATTTCTCGATTCTCCGCTCTCATAAGACAAGGCGCAGCGTTGAGCTACGCCACTCAACACGATATGTTGAATTCGGTTGGAAACCGCAAAATATTAGGTTCTATAACTACCCCTCTATGCGAGATAAAGCGTGCAACTTTTTCAATATAAAGCTTTTTTCCACGGATCTCCAATCTATAAAAAGAATGCTATACAACCTATCATTACGGTACTCGATTTCGCGCATCCTGAGCGCGGACTCGCCGTCGTTTCATTTTCTGTCTGAATTTCAAACGGCCTGTGCGTAGAGGAAATATAAAATAACAATTTAATTTCCCATTAGAAAAACCTGTTTTTTGGTATAAACATTTTAAATGTAGTGAAAAATGTTGAAGAAAAAAAATATACTGTTCGGGGAAAATAGCAAGATAAATCAAATATTATGTGCTATACTGAGTAAGTTATTATTTATTTATAAGATGGTGTAAATTGTAAAATTTAGTTTTTCCCGTTCCTCTTTTAGTGCTCCCCTAAAATCCCCAAACTCCTAATCTCTGCCAGATCCTATATGACAAATTTTTGCGTTCTACGTCGCTTCGGAAGAATGTGCCGGAAGAATTTTATACATCGAGATAAAAGAACGATAATTTGTGTAGTGATAGAGTTTAGTGAAACAACACTCAGTTCTTCATACATACATTATTTGTGTTTAATGCAAAAGGAGCAATTAATATACTGACCAATATATTTATATTGACTCTATTGTGGCTCAATTGGTTTTAAATCATTGCATGAATGCTTCTAGCTTCAAATTTGTTTTGACAAAACTGCAAGAATAATAAAACAACATTTATGGGAAATTTCAATAAAATTGTAATAAATTTTTTCTTTCAAATAAAATGAAATATTTTTTCCCGAAACGAAAATCACTACATTATTGGAACATGGAGAACAGCGTGACTAAGCACTAGGTTTTCCTGTGTATACCTTAATGAATAGAATACATAATAGTGTCAGATAAGAATAACGTAAACATGACGGTTGGGGGTACGACTCCCACTCGGATAGTGAAATACTTTCTCTGGTCACAAGCCCCAGACACTGCTCTGAGCTTACAGCTATAATATTATGAATTAAAATTACTAATTATTAAAATCATAGTGAAATATTTATACATTATTTAAATTAAAGGTATAAATTATTTTTTAAGTATATTTTTTAATAGTAAAAATAATTTAATTTTATAACTTGTTTATTTTGTCTAAACTATTCTTCCTCTCCTTTAAGAGGCCTTCGATTTATAAAACTAAGTCTAAATTTGCCAATGTTATTCAACTCAAGCACACATGAAAATATAATTTTAGAAAAACAAAAAACAGACTTGCAGTATAACAAAAATAAACAGACAAGTTCAAAAGTGAAAGAATTTTGCCAAATCATAAGTTCATTAACACCCATCATAGTACAGTGGCCCCAGCATGGGACTGTAAACCCGTTCGATTCCCACTCGAACAAATGAAATCATAATATTTATTTTGTTCGCTCTGACTTCCATGGGGAGATTTAAATTATTTCACTCTCCTTAATAGGAATTGAATCCACAACCACTGTTTACATTGCGGCTTTATAGTGAATGCTTAAGTCATGTGATTATATTTTTCATTGAAAGCTTCAATTGGTTAGCACCAATAACATATTATTACCGTATTAAAAACCGTTTAAAGTTTTGATTAAAAATAATTTAGTATAGCGATTATTTTAAATTGGCGGAATCGTTTTGATCTATGGAGCAATTATAGTATTTGTGACGAGGATTGACAGACAATATGATGGTTGGGGGTTCAATCCTCACACAGGGAATAATAGGTACCTAGATATATAAAAATAATATTAATATAATTCCTCTTTCGTATGACCAAGTAAGGATTAGAGTCCCGCTACCCAATAAGCACTGTCTTGGAAATTCATTAAAAACTTTGTTTCAGTAAACCTCCCAGTGATATCATACGGCGCGAGTATAGGATGGATGTCTCCGATGTCTCTGTTGCTGCAGTCCAAAGACTCGCCAAAAGGAGTTCCTCTTACTGATACTGAGGTAAGAGAATCTAGTGTCAATTTAATTATGAGTTTGATTCCTACTTAGGTGAATGTCTAAATTATATTAATTTTTGATAAATAAACAGAACGGCGTTGAGTTCCACCATTAAACACTGTCAAATTATGATATCCCATATGCTCTCCATCTAAATGTTCTCTGTTCTCTCTCTCGTTTTGATTATTACACAGACATTCAAAGTTAGCTATAAGGTTGATTCCTACTAGGGGGAATATCTAAATTATTTTAATTTACCTGATTAATTTTTAATAAGATAAAGTATACGTTAAGTTCTGCAATTCCACACTTAATGCCTGTGTCGCTGAAGAATGTAACAAGCAAAGAGGAGAAAACCATAAAAGTATTTTTTTAAGTTATTCGTTACTTTAAAAAAAATCGATAAATATTTAAAAAAATCGTTGAAATATCGATATCTTTATACAAAATTATCCATATAAACATAAGGAAACTATAAGGATCTCCCACATCACTATCAAAAAGAAATATGAGATATAAGGCAATGAAACCTAATGAGGCGTTCTTTGTAAACGTCGCGTCTTACTATTTACATAAATAATTATAAATATATAAACATATAGTATTTACTACATACGTTTATTCGACCATTAATAATACAGAACCAGTATTGTAGCTTCTTAGTAACTGATGAAGATAAATATTTCTAAATGCAAATATTCGTTTTCTAGGGATCTCGCTTTTTCCTCAACCTGGACTTATCAAGAAAATAGCTTTTAGGTTGTGTGCGAATGACACAAATATTATAAGCTTTAATTTAAGTGTTGATATTGTTTTAAATTGGGACACCAATCGACACCCATGGACAGAAGAGTGTGACCGACAGGTTGTGGGTTCGATTCCCACTTATGGAAATGAATGATATGAAATGCTTAATTAAACAATTGGGCGGAAAATGAGGAACGGAGTGTCTTACTTACTAGGCTCCCAGAAGCTTAAAAATTAGGTGTTTTATCATTAGTTCCTTTTTGCTATATGTGTGCCAGAACACGAAACAGTGCACATTAAACTATTTACCTCTAGATGAGAATCAACCTTGACTTTAAAATTTTATGACTTTACCTTTAAGATATAAAACCAAAACCAAAATCTATTCTAGGACAATTTTCTTTCTACTTAAATTATAATAATTTTTTTCAATAAGTTTTTTATAGATAATTATATGATATCTCTTACGCCATACTCCAGTAAGGTAATATGAAATGGTGAAATACTAGCATTTATTACCTGTTTTAAAACAGGCATAGGCTTAGTCCAAAGCTTCTTAATTACAAGACCTAGATACGGACATATAACGTAAGAGTAAAATCACACCTGACTCCCGGACGTAGCATGCAACGTAGAAATTATCTGGGAAAGTAGTCACACTCCGTTCCCACTAAGATATTTCATTTTATCACCTTCTACCGAATTCTGGAGGCAATTCCATACCTCGTTACCGAAGTGAGAAATGAACATATTAAACATTTCATTTCTCTTCGAGTGGAAATCGAACCCACAACTGGCAACAAGATTTAACTTAATAGATTCCAAAAATAAAATATATCTAATACAATGTTTATAATTTTTTTTTATAGATATCATGGATGGCCGCAGTACCCTATCTAATATGCATTCCTGCGAATACAGTGATCGCTTACTTCGTGGACAAGTATGGGAGGAAACTAGCTCTCATTCTGGTCTCATTGGCTGGCGCTGTAAGTTTTTTACTTGAAATATTAAATTTTACCTTTTTAGATGTGAAGCTTAAAGATATTTAGAAAGCTTATAAAAATGATCCGAGTAACGGTATTTTCAACGTTATCTAAAAAAGTATTTTTCGTTCCAAAATGTGGAATATAACGTTAAAAAAGTTCACAGTTTTTACTTAGAAATTCTAAAAATATTGAAAAAAACTGATTTTTTAGCTTGTATCTGTATGCCGCACATATCAGGGTATGCAGAGGGAATCTGCGAAACTACTGTTACGACACTCGATTTTTAAATTACAAAGATTCCATTCGCCACTTTCGGCCAAATTAAGTAGTGGCGGATATAAACGCCGCGCTTTGCCTTATTACCAGAGCAAATTTCTGCCCCTCAGCCGCGACTAGCCTCAATCTGATTTTATTTTCTTATTTTAAAGTATATGTTTATTAATTAATCTGTAGATAGCTATACTCTTATGCTTGTTGCAATAATATTATTTCTTTACTGATATGGCCTAATTGAGTTTTTTTATTAAAAGTTTAGTTATTTACTAAAAATGTCAAATAGTTTATATAGTTAGTTAGTTAGTTAGTTTATATAGTTTATATAGCAGGATATAGTGTGAAGTGAAACAAAAAAATATTTGATTTTACCCCCAGGCCAGCTGGACGTTACTACTAGTTTCTTTGGATATTTGGGCTTTGATCATAGCTCGGGCTCTGGTCGGCATCACCATGTCTGGGTGTTACATCATATGTCCGATATACACCAAGGAGATCAGCGAAGACAGTATTAGAGGCGCTTTGGGATGCTTCGTGAGTACATTCTATAAATAATCAAACTGGTTTTACATCGGCTCCTACTCACATTCTTGGTTCCTCGAAAGTAAACTTTATATTATAATTAGGGAGGACAATATAAAAATATTTTTGATTTTTTTATATATTCCTTAATAGTTTAAAACCTTTTTTTTATTGTCGATGATTGTGGATTCAAATTCAACAAGGAGATTCTCAAAATGGAGTTTGCAAAGGGCTGACAAGTAAATAAAAACGAAAAGGGAATAGCGAAGATGTGTTAGAAAAATTAAAAAGAACTCTATTTAACTTATGGAAATTAAAACTGTAGAACAATAAGTACGAATGGTTAAAAATCAATGTATACTGCAGAAAATGCTTTAAATTTCAATAAAAAATCCTTTTACCTAAGGGTTTTAAACATAAAAATCGTGAGGCTTAAACTCAGCTTTGCATTGGTGAATTGTGGGTGATCATTAAAAGTTGACCCAGAAAGAACTTTAAAAAATAAATATTACTATAAGGTATCAATAAAACAAATATCAATTCTTCTACACCGGGCATTGATTTCTAACAATATGCAAAGCTCACCTTACACCTTGCGGCCTGTTTTGTCTATATTTATTTTTTACATACTTTTGTTAACAGATCATTTTATTCCACACAATCGGTAACCTGCTGCTCTACGTGATGGGAGATCTGCTGAACTACTATCAAATCCTCTGGGTCTGCCTCGCCGTGCCCATCATTCACCTCTCATTGTTCGTGTTCATGCCGGACTCGCCATCGTACCTTGTGAAGACTGGAAAAGTAGAAGTAAGTTTCAAAAAAGAAAGTAAAATATTAGTACTTTTAAGTACTACGCAAGGCGAGTTTTAAAAGTTTGCCCCACCCTGTTTCTGTGTGACCGTTTTCCTGTTGTTCGTATGTACATCGAAAGCATAAATGAAAAGTGCAGCCAAGCTTAAAGAGCACAATATAACATAGCACAATAATATAATCGAGGGATTCCCCGTAAGACATGAGGAAAATATTGTAAAAAAACCCGTTACAGCATTTTGAATTCCTCTAAAGAATGCATACAATTTTTATTTCTTTTAAATAGTTCAATTCAGTTCCTTAGTTATAGGTTGCCAATTGAACTTGAGCCTCTTCGCCAATGTCATATTGTATAGAGAACACAAGGATTTAAAAAAAGCTGCATGTTTTTTCGCGCATAGCGGGGTAGGCAGAGGAAACTTAATGTTAATACACTCCGTTCTCCACGCACCACCTAAGAAACTTAATACGATATACGAAATTGTAAAGTCAAATATAACAGATTTTTTTTGTTTTATTGATATATTTATCAGTAACCGGTTTTGTAATAGTTCAAAGGTACTCGTACCTGTTATTCTGTTTATTTTTAGTTTCACGTTGTATCCCACACATAGCGGGACAGGCAGATGAAGAGAAACTACTGAGAAACTAGTGTTAAGTGACTCCGTTCCTATTAAGACACTTTCGTTCCCCACTTACCGCTGAATTTTGATAATGTCTTTTTTTACTTAAAAAATGTAAGTTGCCGGCGGCTCTCAACGTCGCACGTAGCCTTGTCACTAAAGCGATGAAATGCTTTATATTCATTATCATGTGTGGGAATCGAACCCACAACCGGTCGCACGTTTGTGCCCCTGTGCCACGACTGGCCTCTCATATGAATAAACTTGTTGGTTCAATTGGTCATCGAACTCACAAGTTATTTTTAGCACCCCGCTTCGATAACTTGCGCCGGCATTACGTGTAAGTTACGGAGAGATTTCAGGTTTTCTCTGTTTACCCTGCTATAGGGGATGGAACCTAAAGCTAAGAATATTCCCTTATTATTCTTCTTAAATTAAAGAATATATATTTCCTCCTTATTTATTTCTCATTTAATTAAAATAAGATTATCACGAAGACGATTAATTATAATCTGTATTCAACAGATATTCATGCATTATTTAACATATCCTTATATGAACCTTATACACATATTGAAGCACTATGACGCAATTGGCACACTCTTGAATACGAATAATATTTATATTAACAAAATAAACTATATTTATTTTTCCGGGTTGCCTAGACAAAATACAACGCTCTGATGCTCTTATTGCACACGCATATTATAAATAAATAAGAAAATGGTACCAAAAAGTACAAAAGGCCTACCTACCTTTCTATACATATATTCTTTGTCATTACCACGCATAATCTGAAAGATATATACCAATGAAAAACAGGCTAAGTGCAAGTCGAACTCGCAAACGAAGGGTTCCGTAGAACATTGAGTTTCGCCTCTCATCACGCAATGCCTTAAAAATTCGTCGGAAAGTGTGAAATAGAGTGTCTTAACACTAGTTTCTTTATATCGAGATATGCTGTAATCCTATTTTTTTATTAATTTTATTAATATCTTTTCTTTTCAGCGTGCTACCAAAGCCATTGCGTGGCTCCGATGTAAATCTGAAACGGATAATGTAGTGCAAGAAGAAATAAATCTTATAAGTGAAGAACATAAAAAGGATAGTGAAGCTAATCAATTCTTCCTGAAAACTATTTGTAAGTAAAGTAATATATATCTACATATATATGTAATTTTATCAATACTATATAATTGCAATTTTGAAAATTATAGTAATAATAATTTTAAAACTTAATGTTCTATAGAGACGACGAAAAACAATTGTTTTTTTTTTGGAAATATGAAAATATTTTTTCTGTTTTAAAGGAATGTATTTTTATAATTTACCGACCTAAGCGCGGATTCGCACATTTATACTGGTTGTTATACATATTATAACCAAACTATTTAAAATCTTTACATAAATTGTCTACGTGTTATTTTGAAGTATTTTTGTTTTAATTTTTTTTATATAGTGCAAAGTATAATGGAAGAACTGGTTGAGTCTCTCCTAGGATACAAATATAAACAATTGTTAGAACATTCAAAAATTACATCAGCCAACTTAGACGTAGTCCAAATACGTATTAATAATCAACTCATTTAAAACTTGATTTTATTTATATATTTTTTTATTTAACATGTGAATTCTAACCGGTATAACTGGCGTAGTGCTTTAAAAATGTCACAGATAAAGTAGTTTTTAATAAGATATAATATATTTAACATTTTTTTTTTCGTCTGTCTTGGTACTGGAGTTAAGAGAGATTTTTTGAAATTCATAGGAGAACGACAAAAATGGATTTTACACCATTTTACTATGCATAGTGTATTTATAAATATCATTTGGCGACTTAAAAAAGTTATATAAAAAAGATTAAGAGAAAATTAAAAGATTAGAATTAGCTATTTTTTGTATATTTTATTACTTTTCTACACTTTTCACCCAAATAACAAATTTGTAATTCAGATCACCTATACTTTATTTAATTTCCGTTACTGAATCAATTTAAGTGTTGGTTAAGTGAAATGACGACAACTTATAACAATATTTTCCATCGATGTTATTAAATGCGGGATGCAAATACAACTAAGTATGGAAAAAAGGCCGCTACGATAGAATTGTTCATAAATACCACATGCATATAGAAAAAATGTAATTTATCAATTACAAAAAATAGAAGGAAAATCTTTAAGGAAAACCAAATCATTAACTAATAAATCTTGTTTACATAGTTTTATCTTATCAAATACTATTTATTTTGTAATTTTGACTATAAATAGATAATTAAACGTATTTTCTCGCTTTCCGCCTTAATTTAAAGATGTGTTTTGAGCAATTGATGATGATTAACAATGATACCATCGTAGCGCAGTTGCGGGTTTGATTTCCGCTCGGGGGAATGAGTTGTACAATATTTTAATCCAATATTTTAAATTGTCGCTCTCAGCACGTCGTTAAGTTCTGCCACTCAAGACAAAATGTGATCTTCTTATACAACAAAAAAATTTTAAAAAAATAATTTTTTACTAAAATATTAGATATATCTAAAAAATGGCATATAAAAAACATAGCACGCTAAGGTCAAGGATATTTAAAACAATTCAACTTTCAAAGTATGCCACCCTGGTATCAAATGAATCACGTTTTCATCCACGTTGATAAAAACCGGTAACTCATTTACATAGAAATACATTTTCACATATACACATACGTATGTTCGATCCCGGCATGGCGCACGACACAGCGCCCGGTTGTAAGCGCGACGGTTGCGGGTTTGATCCCAACTCGGGATAAATTATTTGCATTTTATTGGTCTGGTAAAAAAGCAAAACAAAACACAATGTCTCAAAAAGCGAAAATCTTTTACTTCTCTTCTCTGCCACGTCAATAATTCAATAATTATATTTCAGTTACCGACAAAATATTATTCAAGGCTTTCCAAATCGCGATGATATCAACTCTAGCGAGGGAAGTGTGCGGCGCCATACCCGTTTTAAACTTCGCTGGTGAAATCTTCACTCTGGCATCATCAGACAATAAAGGCTTAGTAATGAGCCCTAACCAACAAGCAATGCTGCTCGGCGCAGTTCAGGTTGTGGGTTCGATTATTGCTTCGGGCCTTGTTGAAAAATGGAAGGAAGGTACTTATACTAAACTATGTTTACACTAATTAATATAATGTATGTGAAGAATATGCTTATTTGTCGCCACACGCTGATTTCAAGAACTTCTGGTTTGAATTGACAAGCTCTTTCTGTGTATAAGGTTAATTTGTCGAAAACGATTATAAGCTTTCAGCATTTTGAATGCTGAAAGCCTATAATGAAAATATATAAACAGCTCTTAGTTAAAAACACTCCGTTATCAATTGAGACACTTCCTTTCCTTATTTTCCACCGAACTGCGTTGCACTTTACATAGTGAAGAAACGTAAATATTAAATATTTCATCGAACCCACATCAGTCCCCAGGGCCCCAATAGGCCTGAATTGGACCGTTGGACACTAAAAGATGGCTATAGAATATTCAAGGATCATTATCATACAAAAAAGTTGTTCCCTATAATAAAATTCCATTTAATTAGACAAAATGGGTCCACCAGTTACCACGCCTGTAGCTGCCTTACAAAATTAATGAAAATAAGATAAAACACGTGTTATAATAAAAACAGTAATCTTGAAAGATGTTCCTCTGATAGCTTGACATCTAGATGACATTGATTATTAAAATATATGCGAGGAAAATCTTATTTAAATTTTAATTACACCTGTCTGCTGATTTTAAATTACCGCATCCACTACAGAATCCAATAAATTCTCTCGTGTTATAATGGCGGATACATCACTAAGGTGTTTTATAACAATATATAAATCTAGCGGCCCACTCGCGGCTTCGCCCGCATACCACCTATTATAGATTGATAAAAGAATTGACACATTCGATAATTTTTCATAATTCTGAGAAAGTGCTCGAGAGGATGCCATCAGCGTTTTCGCTTTAATAGCAAGTGTGCAATAAAAGCGAAAACTTTTCTTCATAAACTTTTCTTGATCATGAAATAAACTAACATGAAAACAACTTTCACTCGTAATTGTTACTTCGTTTTTAAATTTTGTCGTGGCGCAGGGGCACAAGGTTTGACTGTAACATGATGATTTTGGGTTCGATCTCTAATCGAGGAAAAGAATCATTATTTATTAATATTTTGAATTCTTCGCTCCAAGGCAAAAAGTCCGGCGTTCAGTTCCGTCATTCAACACGCAATGCCTAGAAAAATTGGGCGGAAAGTTAAGAACGGAAACATAACACTAGGTTCCCTCTGTTTGATGTGTGCGGGATACAGGTGACGCTGATGTAATATTTACAGATTAGATTATTATTTTTAGATATATCAATTTTACGTGTAAATATTTTGTCCACAGCCGCTACTCTTCATATCCTCACTTATATCTGGATTGAGTATGTGCGTCCTCGCTTCGTGGTTCTTGATGCGCGACTATGATATCATCACACCGTCCTGGATACCACTGTTCACGCTGTGTCTCTGCATCTTCTGTGATTCTTCAGGTCTTCAGCCCATGTCTGTTGTTTTGTCTGGAGAAATCTTCTCTTTTAAGGTACGATTAGTTTGTTATTAATACTACACAACACAAATACAATAATTCATATAAAATAGGTAGTAAATATAAAAGCTGTAATTTCTAGATTCTCTGTCATAGAGAAAATTGATGGTATTTTTTTTTATTAAAACACAAAAAATTATAAGAACTGTTAAATGGAAGTGAAATACAAATTATAGAGTTATTGGAGCAATGACCCTTGATCTCTGGCTACATCTCTCATAAGAGATGGGCTATCTCTACTACTACTAGCATACTAGGACATTTCGCGACTATGTACTCTAGTCTGTCTTCAAGAGAGTTGGATTGCTGCCATTCCTTATCTTACTCTTTATATATCTATATAAATCTCTACTTAGAAAACATTTTTGTAGCAAAATAATAAGATTATACACTATAATACGACAGCCATTTCTGTCTCAACATAATATCTGCATAAGGACTATCGATACATGAAATACATTGTATTTATTTATTTTGCAGTACCGAGGCACAGTAATGGCTACAGCTATGTGCGGATCTTCCTTATCTGACTTCCTTCAACTGCTGTTCTTCAAGCCACTCGCAAATTCTATCGGTATACACGTAGCTTTTTATTTCTTCGGCCTAGTTTGTTTGTTCATGGCGGCGTATGTCATAATTGTTATTCCGGAAACAAGAGCTAGAACCTTGGAAGACATTTACCAAGATTTGGGGAAGAAGAAAATTCCAGAAGAAAATTGTAATAAAGAAGTTACTAGAGTATGAGTGGGAGTTACATAAGGACATAATATGTATTACGTAATAAGTGATAATCTTTGATAAGTTACATAGGGATCAAAAGTGCCATAAAAACTAAAGTATGTTCACAGATGAAGTTTTAAGTCTTTGATGAGGAAAGAAAAAAGAACTGGACAATTAGAAACATAATCAAAAATTCCAAGATCCTAAGATCGTACTTACGACTTTAGGAGTAACTTGCGATTGAAAAAATAAATATATCTAATTGTAGTTTATAGGAGACTTTAATATTACTAAATATTGTAATTGTTGCGTTGCGAGTTCAACTTCTCAACACGTTATGTCTCATATTCGGAGAAATTGTAGAACTGAGTGTCTTAGCACGAGCTCCTCTAGCGGCGTGGTGCGGTTATAGGTTCGACTCCCACTAGGGTGACTATATATTTCATATAATATTTTCAATTTCTCACTCTGATAACAATGCAAAGCGGGTTGTTGAGTTCCCCACCCAACACGCAATACCTCAAGAATTGGTCAGGAAGTGGGGAACGAAAGTGTCGTACAGAATGTTCGATAGCGAACTTGAAATTCAACACGAGGAACAATGTCTTAACACAATGCTATTCCCTCTGCCTTCCCTACTCAGTGCAAAATACAGCATGAAGCTAAGAAAAGAAAAATAAATAAATCCAGGATTTAGAATGTCCTGTGCGATTCAGTGTTCATATAAATCATTAATGATAATACTTACTTGACATAAGAAACTCAATTTACTTTTTAAGACGTACTGTATATAATAATCTGTATGTATTTAAACTAAATTTGTTATATAATACATGTTGATAGTTTTCATTCTCTTGTTTTTTTTTGTTTCCAAAGAACCAAATAATATGTATATTATATATTCTTATTTAATTTTTCTGAGTGACTGAGAGACAGTGATATATCACTGTATACACTAATGGATTTAAATGTTTTGGGAATTTATTTCCAAATTGTCGTATTACTAAAAAGTACGAAACAAGAATACAGTCTCCCCTGAGATTATTATGTACAAACTGTTAGAAATTTACTTACTATTAAATAAACAACTTACTTACACGTATTATATTTAAAGGTATTTTTATACGTAATACTGGTAAAGATATATTTAAAGGATAGCCGCGGTTTTATGCCATTTTATTTTTATTTTAATATTATAATGCAGTAGTCGGGTAGTAAGAATAAAGAATTTCTTTGGTTGAATATAATCTCAGGAACTACTACTGCGGTTAGGTTTGAAAAACAAAATTTTACAGTAAAATCACAAAATAATATTAGAATATTTATTTTTATTTCTTGAATATTACATTATTAACTAATTTTATTTTTAATTAAAACCCAATGCATTTACATCAGGCGGAGATCTAAAGCAAAAATATATATAGTCACTTATTAGTTTAAGCATTTATTTTATTCTATTACATAATGGTAACATTAATTTTCGCAAATGGCACTGTTTTAGTAACAATACACTTTATAAAAGAAAAAATATTATTTTTCGTATAATAATATGATAAAACATCCTTTTTAAAAATAAATAAGAAAAAATGGTAAATTCGGAACAAATCCGAGCGTTTTAGATAGCTACATATATTTTAATATTTCTGTTGTCTTTACAATATATGCTTAAAATATTGATTAGATAATAAAAATTGTAGGCCAGTCATGGCGCAGGGGCACATGTGTGCGAATGTTAACGCGACAGGTTGTGGGTTCGACTCCCACTCGACAATATGAACTCGCTCTGGTAACGAGGCAATGCGCGGAGTTGCGTACTCCACTCACCACGCAACATCTCAAGAATTCGGCGGAAAGTGAACATATACATACATAAATTTATAGAAGTATCATCAATACCACCTAGCTTTATCAGTTTCCTGACCACCACTTCATATTTGTAAGTTATTCAACATTATTAAAAGTACAAGTATCACCATTTTATTTTAAACAAATGTATATAATATAAAATCTATATAAAAACATATTAGAATATAGAAAAAAAAAAACAAAAGTTAGTTACAAAATTATCGTACACGGGTCGTTTCTTGTTTTTTCTTATTCGATAGCTTGAACCATCCCGCTTTTTTTTCTTTCGGTATCGATATAGAACGCGACACTCTTTCTCGATCATCTCGATTCAAAATCTCACTCGATTGACTCTTCTTATTATCTCTTTTTCTTGACATAGTGCTGTGCGATGCATCATTTTCCTTCCCTCGTTCCCTATCTCGTCTGTATAGTGTTGTGCTGCTGCTCGTTAATCTATTTTGACTATTTGGTCTGCGGCTTAACGTTGACTGGCTATTCGATTTATTTTTTTGCAAAATCGATTCATTCCGCGGCGTCGATGATGATTTTTTGAATCGCTCAGTTTCTTTTTTGGGTTTTCTCGGTTTTTGTTCGTAGTGTACGTCGTATTGATCGTTGTAATGGCGTGGAGTCCAAGGAGCGAAGAGGGAGAAGCTCTTAGTACTGCTTCGGACTTGGATATTGGAAGACATCACGGAGGAAACGTCATCTCGGGAACGGTTTCTTGTTAGACGGCCGGGGTCGGGGATATCACCAACTGGAATTTTGAATTTTATTTTAATTTTACCAAGGTGTTAACTCTTTTGGTAAAAAATTGGATGCTATTATTTTTTTGGTAAAAAAACAAAGAACACGACAGTTGTGGGCTTGATGCACTTGAGGGGGAATTAATTATTTTAATTTCCTCGCTCTGATAATTTGGAAAGACGAGGCGAGGCATTGGTTTTGTCACTCAAAATCCAATGTCTCGAAAATATGTCGGTGTTTGCACGAACGGAGTGTCTTAACACTATATTCCCACTGCGTTTCTTGCTATACGGAAAACATCATGAAGATAAATTACCTGTAGTGGCATGTAAATAAACAACGCTTCGTTGTGACTGCTGACTCGAATCTCCTTCAGTACTACTCTCTGCGGAGGTGGCTACTGGTGTACGACGACGGGACCTGAAATAAAGATATTAATTTTATAATGATCTCTTCTACATATAGGTACTTCTAACCATGCAGTGCATATATGTTTGTATATTCTTGTATAATTGTCTATAAATTTCTCAAAAACAAAATCAATCACAATGATTCTTATTTAAATACTAGCGACCCCCTTGC
>FASU01006660.1:247-16445 GCA_001486225.1 Heliconius pardalinus sergestus | reverse complement strand
AGAGTTTTTCAAATGCACTTTCATTTGAAATACTCGGGTATAAGCAATCTGCTATGAGGCAACTTCCTCGATCAACCTCATTTTACTGTTGCTTCTAACGTGTGTGAAGATTGTATCTAATGCTGGTTCTTACATATATTTTACTTAACTATTAATGTGTCTTGCAATATAATATTAGATATAGCGGCGTTGTGGCGCAGTGTCCAAGTTTGGATGTAAAGGCGACGGTTGCGGGTTCTGTTTCTATTCGACTCTGCTATATCCCACGACGGTTTACAATTTTGTTTTAAATTTAATTTGGAATTAAATGTGTAACTATTTTGTTGTATTCTCAATCCTATATATCACATTGAAATTAATTAATATAAAAATATTCTATTATTAACTTTAACCTTTTTAACTATACAATTAACAATTAAAGTTCACAATAAATCCTGGCTCCAGAGCGTTCCTGCGAATGAGCATATCCATCCCGAGTGTCGTATTAGTGGGCTATGTGTAGCGTCCGCTTGATTTATAACGTTACTTACACATGGCGTGAGTTAGGAGAGATAGCGTTTAAATAAATTTCTTTGGTGATATTTTATCTTCGATCAATTATTATAATATATAGTTGATCGAAGTATTTTATGTGAAGTTTTACTGTAAATAAGATAAAGGAGAGGAAAATAAGTAGAGGTAACTGGTGTAACAACGGTGCAAAGTGTGACTGCAAACGTAACTGGTTGTGGTTTCGATCCATATTCGAAGAAATTAAATATTTATTTACATTTATATTTTCACTTATACGCTCTGATGTCGAGGCATTGTGCTCCGCCTGAAGGGTGTCTAAACTCTAGCTTTCCTCTACCTGTGTGCGGGATACAACGTGAAGCTGATTATTTTTACTGTAAATACTGAGTGATGTGAAAAATTAAATTACTGAGTGTTGTTTTTTGCAAAAAAATGTATTTCATTCTTTTTTGAATTCTTTAATCTCAATCACCAAAATTGACAAAATTATAATATAACCAACCATAACTAAAAAATATTAAAAAATATATATTTTAATGTTGTAAATTGAACCCACGCTTAAGTAGTACAAGAGTCGCATCATTCTGTCAACATAGAATATTGCTTTAAAGTTAGAGACGCTGAGACGCTGACGGGCCGCGTTGCGTAATGTGAGGAATTTGGATGGAGCTTATTTACTTTTTAATGAGTTTAGATCTTCTTAGATATAATACCATATACTTTTTTTTAGCTTCACGCTGTATCTCGCATACAGCGGGGTAGGCACAGGGAACTTAGTGTTGAGATTTTTCGTTCCCCATTTTCCGCCGAATTCTGGTGGCACTTGGCCCCAATTTGGCAAAAAGTTGGGTACAAGAGTGTCTATAATAATAGCAATGAAATGTCATAACATTAGTTCCCAATCGTTCTCTTCATACCGCGGTATGTGCTTGATTCAGCGCTCATCTAAAGTCTTCAGCTATATACTAATAGTATATCCTGGTGTGGAATTAGAATTCACATTCATTCCACATACAAACAGGATGAAGTCTTCACATCTTTAAAAATAAACGTTAGTGAAATACACTGCATTCTTTATATTTACCGCAATGGACTAAAAATATGAAAGGCATAAACGAAAGGGTTATAAAGAGGTAAACTTTATAACTTTGTGAATAATTTAAGGCAATTTTTTTAATTTTCCAAAAGCTGTAATCTTCTTTAATCGTTTATTATGAGTTTAATAATGTCGAAAACATTTTTAAGCAAGTTGTATGATTAAATAATTACAATCGATCGATCACTTAAAATATTTAACTCCTTTCCTTTTGCACTGTTTAATTTTGGAGACATTGGGTTGATAGGCGGAGTTCAACTTAGCGCTCTGTCTTGGAGGAAAAAATAATCGAACCAGAGGCAGTAAATGTAAATAATTCATTTGCTGAGTGGAAATCGAACCCACAACCATCACGTCAATCGTCAAATCAAAGCCAATAAAATCTTTTTTTATATTCTGCACATAACAGGGTAGGCAGAGCGAACCTGGGATCTAAGACAGTCGTTACTTGGTTCCCATTAAGACAATTCTGTTCTAAACTTTCCCTCGATTTCTGGAGGCATTGTGTGTTGAGTGGCGGAACTCAATCAACTCAACTCAACTCTTTATCCCGTAAGTCGTTACCAGAGCATGGAAATGAAAATACAAAAAAAATATTTCCTCGAGCAGGCATCACAGATACACGCTTGTGCCGCTGCGCAACGACTTCAAGAATAATCGACTTACGTATGCATATTTTAATATAATTTATGTATATTTTTACATTATTATCCTTTATAAGGCATTCCATCGGTAGTTCCGCATTGCAGCTCCTTTCAATACAGACACTACACTACAGAGGTCTTAAGGTTGTCAGTAAATGACATTGACATATAAAAAACCTAGGATTTTTATACCAAACACCTAGGTTTTTTCTATATATCATTGTTAAATTGCAATTAAAATGTATAATTCGAAGTTAACGGTTAGAAAATATAAAAAACAAATTATAGAGCACGTAGTGTCTTGACACTAGGTGCTACAATTACTCTCTGCCTACCCTACTATATACACATGCTATGGTAGAACGTGAAACTGAAAAAACCGAGGAAATGAAAATAACTTATTTCCCGAGTGGAAGTCGAACATAAAATCGTCATATTTAGAGCTACATACAGTGCTACTGCACGACGGTCTCTTATACGCTGGTTTTAGTGCGGTTTTCACTAATAGACGGATTGATACAAGAGAAAGATTTATATGCCTTAATTTACTTATTCACCATACCAGGGATCAACGAAAACATTATAATTCTGACGTTCATACGAGCGATAGGAACATTAGTAAACCTGGGAACCTCCGTACCTCATCAAGACCCTTCCGTTTCCCACTATCCGTCGAATTCTTGGAACATTGAATTGATTATTATAATATAAAAATTGAGACTTATAAAAATATAAAAATAATTATATAAATAAATCAATTAATCATTAATTACAATAAGGGCTACAACCATAACTAAAGTATAGCACATTTCAGAAACATATTGCACACAATATCTCTAAGGCAGCTATAAATATTAATTTGCACCTGCCAACCCTGCAGCTCTGGTCTGATGGTATCTGGCTGGAGTAAATTACGATTGATTTATGATACAAGCACCTGCACTTGGTTTTGTGTTGATTTTACAAATTATAATATATTTTGTTAGAAATTAGCTAAAGATTGTCAACGCGACAGGTTTTGGGTTCGATTTCCACTCGAGAAAATGCAATATTTGATATTTTCATCTCCTTGTCCTGGGAACGCGCACGAACGCGGTTGACTTTCGGAATGCGTCGGAAAGTGGGGAACAGACGGTAGGGGGACATTCATTTCCTAGGTCTCTCTGCTTACCCTGCTGTGTGCGGCACGCAACGTGAATCTTAAAAAATAATCGAGAAAGATTTAAAAAAAAAAAAAAATTAATGATTGTGATTTTATTTTTATCTTCGCGTTTTTTCGTGTGTGAATCTAAATAGTATCTATCTACTAATATTCATAAAAAATAACAACAAACAGATATACAAAAATACTATCACAGTTATTTATTATATAGAAGTATATTCCTATAGTTACCTATTTATATAACCTAGTATACGTTATATAGATATAAATAAAGATACAATAGATTTCCTAGCCTTCGTTTGATCTAAAATTTCAGACTACTTTCCAATTTCCTTGCCTTATCAGTTGTACCAGTTCAGATTGTAATCAATGTATTTCTGTTACTGTAGTAGTAAAATATACACGAACTTGAAGCATAGTTCCTTTGTATCTATGTAGAGTGTAGACAAATTAGACATTCTTATCTTCATGCTTAGAAACCCGTGGGCCTATTGGCACAGCCTCTGTAAAGACGACGGTTGCGGGTTCGATTGCCTCTAGGTTAAATCAATTATTTCTTCGCTCTTATCTGGTAACAGTTAACCAGAAACTGCAGCAAACCCAGAGCGCAGAGGAAAAAAGGAATATTTTTAAGCTAAATTTCGTCTGTTTACCCTAATAGATGAAGGTTCCCTCTGCTTACCCTGCTAAGATATATTGTGATTCTAAAAACAAACACTATAATTTTTTCGTATATCGTAAAGAAATCAAAAATAATAAATAAGATTGGAGTGACGGTTGTCCAGAAACCAACACCGCAGTGGTCGCATTTACACTTAGAAAGCCTCAATTGGGGCTAGTCGTGGCACAGAGGCACAAGAGTGCGACTGTAAACCTGGGTGTAACTGTGGGTTCGATTACCACTCGAGGAAATGAAATATTTACTCGCCCTGGTAAAAATATGAAAAAATTATCGAAGCGAGATTTGAACCCACGTTCTTGAAAACCGAATAAGCTTATAAAAGCCACCAGAAAGCTATTTTACTTAAAACGGAATAAAATAAACAAAACGTCAACCCGGCACGTGCCTAACAATGGGGGTTTATTGGCTCGTCGGTTATTTCGCATTTATGTATTTGCTATAGCTTTAGCTCTGTAAGGACGCTACTATCAAATAGGTAAATAAATTGAAAATATAAAAAAATGTACGTAGCAGGATCAAAATCCAGGACTTTTGGAAACTCTCGAACTCGAATTTGAATAACATTAAAAAAATATATATTATTTAGTATTTTTTATTTTACTTGGTATTTTTGTTTAGGACTTTACCCTAAAATTATAAAATTATATAGCTACACGCAGTATCCTTCAAATAGCATGGTATGTAGAGGGAAGTTAGTGTTAAGGCACTCCTTTCTTCATTACTATATAGTCTAAATTCGAGTGGTTTACTAGTAGGCTTTCAAGTACAACTCTAGTCAAATCTACTGTATTGTATGTTTTTTGTTTGTTTTGTTTAGCTTTATGTTGTATCCCATACATACACTGATATGTGTGGGCAGAGGATTAATATAGGAACGTTCCCCACATTCCGCCGAATCTGAAAAATAGGTAGGCATTGCGTGTTGAGTGACGAAACTTAACGCCACTATTTGCCTCAAAAATCTTCCAGTTACTATGTACCATATAAAAAGTTTCACTGTGAACACGCCTTTTGCTATAGGCATTTAATTTTATACAGCCCTAAAGTCGAGTTGTCGGCCCTTGATTGGAAATCGATTTACAATCGATTGTTCCTTTTGCCCCTTAATATGGAATTAAAAACGGTTTAAAGCTGAAAGCTGAACACGTGCGGACTTAGTATCGATAAGATACCTAAATTAAGGATTCATTAATTATGGTATAATACTTTCACCGTGCTGACAAATTAGGAATATCTAAATAGTATAACGAGTAAGATGAAAGAAGGAATAAAAATTAAACAACTGTCTATATACTAAGGTGGTAGGTTGTGGGTACGATTCCCATTCGACGAAATAAAATATTTAATATTTTCGTTTCTTCGCTATGATCTCTAGAATTCAGCGAAAAATAGGAAATGGAAGTGTCTTAATGGGATTGGAGTATCTTGACACTAGGTTCTCAGGTTATCTCTGCACCCCGCTATATGCGGAATACAGCGTAGCGTAGGTCGAAAAATATATCAAAAACTAGTTTCACACTTTTTTTTCGCATATCATTGCAGGCAAAGGGACCCCTAGTGTTAAAATACCCATTTTGTGTCAAATTTTCAGGGTTGTTGAGTAATACAGTACTCAACGCCGCACCCTGCCCGTCAGAGCAGAGGGATAAAAATATCAATAAATACTGCTGGACCAAATAAAAAACTGCAAAAAACCTACAATAGATCGTGCGCTACAGTACTAGCTAAAATAATTTCTGTCATACACAACAAATATAATAAAGATATTATTATACGAACTAATATTAGTAGGAATCGCTTGACACAATTATGTTATTTTAAGACTGGCGGCCGATAGTATTCATTAATGTAAGTGACTAATCATTTCAAGTAGTTAGTGCTTTCAAATGGTTTTTAGGCTAAAAAAAAGCTATAGATATTTGGTAAATTAACTAATAAAGTTTTTTTTAGCTTCACTCTGTATCCTGCACAAGTAGGCAGAGGGATTCTGGGAGCCTAATGTTAAGACACTCCGTCACATTTTCGTTCCCTACTTTCCGTAAAGTACTGGAGGTATTACACGTTGAAGTTTTCGACTTTGATCGCTACCAAAGCAAGGAAATGAAAATATTCATTTCCTCGAGTGCGAATTGAACCTTGTTGAACACTTGCTTGTGCCCCTGCGACATGACTTTCCTCAATCTCATTTAAATCATAGTGTGTAAAAACCTTATTTAAATATTCAGACCTAATAAAATTGATATAGAGTTATTCAGATTTCTCTGAAACGCTTCTTATTATCTATCATTCTAATAGTTTATATGTGATGAAATAACGACAGTTTCATGTATGTCACACGCATATTAATATATATTCCAAGATCCCAGAGTCCCCAGACCTACGTCATTTTAGCAAAGCTGAAATTTTGAGGACTATTAGACTTATATGTAATTAAGACAGTATGCATACTCACAACGCCAAGCTTTAAAAAAAAAAATTGGTATATTACAAAAGTAAACCGCAAATTAAAAAGCTATCAACATTTTTATGATCAACTCTCTTTGTTAAAATCATTAAACAATTGTTTTTAAATTGAAAAATGCATTTTAGTGTTGAATTTCAAGAATTCCTGAAGATAATGTACGAAGACGACATGAAAGTAAAGTTATATATAGATTGATTTATTATCTTTGCTGGTCTTTGTCTGATTGACCTTCTGTTACATCTCAAAGTTGACTGCTGTAAATATTATTATTATTGGAAACAGTTTTTTGTTCAAAGTTAATAACAAAAATATTATAAACTTCAAAATTATAAGTAATGGTTGCTACTGAGAAATTTATTCTCATATAATTTTTACGTGTGTTTATTAGGAAGTACTTTTATAAGTGTAAATATAAACTTTAATAATCAATGTGTGAAATTTTTTACATCCCTTTGCGTCTATTTATCAAAATTTTTAATAAATTAAGAATAGAATATTGACTAAGATTTATTCATATTATCTTTGCTTTTTTATTTACATATAGAGTGGGAACTGAACCCACAATTTACGCTAACCCTTGTGCCACCAGGCTACGATGGTGTGACATGAAGTGGTGTGAAAATAATATTCCTTTTATAACGATAAAGATTTGCGTAAAAGTAACTATTGGGAGTCTATGTCTACGCGAGTGTCTATGCGATTTCTATTTCTTCGCTCTGTAAAGAAGACAAAACGCTGTGAAACATCTCGAAAAATGGGCGATTCCTGAAAACGGAGTGTCTTAACACTAAGTTCCCTCTGCCTAACCCGCTATGTGCGAATAAATCCTAATTCTCCACTCAAATAGAACTTTAGCAACCTAGATGGACATACTACTATAGTATACTACAATATATGTTGATATTTGCCTACACGGCCGATCAGGCTACGGTCGCGGACGATGTCGCGGTCGGTCGGTCCCGTTACTTACGGCGAGAGAGTGAACTTTTACAAGGGAAATTATAGTACCGACACCGTAATTAGACGTGACACGTCGCTCGGACATTAAACCTTCCATATTATTATACTGGTTATAAATTGTCTTTATTTTAAGAAGCTTGCTTATAAATAAATTAAAAATTGTGGTTATAGATGTTTGTTAGCTGATGTATTCCGCTTGTATCAGGTAAAGGAAACTTACGTATTCAGACATCACGATTACTACTCAATTTTGAAGACATTTATACGTGTCAACTGACTGGAGTCAACGCCGCGCTATATCTGCGCCATTACAGCCTGAAAATAATATTAGCGAAGCTATATGAAATTGAATTGAGTGTTGTATCACTAGACTCATTTTTCTTATCGAGCAAAAAAAATCTGTGAAAATACCTACGATATAATATTCGATCACTGTAATCGATTGGAGCTTGGGCGCAGTGTGATAGGATTTGACTGCAAACGCAACGGTTGTGGATTCGATTTCCAGTCGGAAGAATAAATTATTTTTATTACCAGAGCGAGGATATATTCTTATTAGAATATATATCTCAAGAATTGGACAGTATACGTGGGAAACGGCATGTTTTAACATTAGAGTCTCTCTATCTATCCTGCTAAGCTATAAAAAATGATTATATCATAAAACCTACCAACTTCTCGAAAACATAGCCTAATCTACATATAAATAAACTCAACTAATATTATTAACTAACAAAAATTCTAGTCCTCATATTAACATTATTAATAGTCCGTGTAATATACTTACTTTTCCGCTACATTACGTTTAAATGGACAGTTCATTTGATCATCCAACCCTCAGATGATATTGGCAGACCACCAACCGTTATTTTATATTATTTATTAAGTATATAAACATATATTACTAGAGGCCAGTCGTGGTGCGGCTGTAAACCCTACAGGATGGGTGTTCGATTCTCACTCGAGGAAATTAAATATCTGATTTTTTAATTCTATGCGTCGAGGTAAAGCGCGGCGTTAAGTTCCGCCCTCAACCCGTATTAGCTCCAGATATCGGCAGAAAGTTTGAAACCAAAGTGTCTAGGATTCCAAGTTCCCTCTGCCTCCTACCTGAGTTGCCTACCTGAAGTTGAGAAAATCATTCTATTTTGCTCTTCCTGCTCTGCTATGCGAAAAAAGAGTGAAGCAGTTTTTTTAACAAAAATAATAATAAGAAAAGTCTTCGTTCCTTTTCACGCACTATTAGGAACTACAAATGTACTATGTTATAAGACACAGAAACTACTTAGAAAGTTCGAATTTGGCATGTAGGTGGGTTGAGCAGTGTAAGGAAGCATTTAGAAAGGATTTTCTTATACTCCTATGAAAACAGAAAAAAAGAGATTTCCTATTTTAGATCTTAAAGTTCTTTAAAAGAAAGTCGACGACCTATTATTTTTCTATATAACATCTTTACTAGGGTCAAGGCCCTCCGTCTATTTGACGTGACAAACAAACTGTCATCTCCACAATGGTATTATATGGCGCAAATATTTATGTTTGCTCTCTCATTGTAAATGGGTTGACACACTGTCAGTGCGATGAACGGTACTGTTAAGGTGTCGCCATATGAATGGCGGTTGTGAAGAAGAAAATTAGATCGTATAGTGTGTGTTTTTTATAAAAATCTTTGTATATATATATATTGACAATTAGTAGATCTACTGATTTATTATGGTTGATAAGAACCATTAAGGCCAGTCGTGGCGCAGAAGCTCAAAGTGTGATAGTAAAATGGACTGGTTTTGGGTTCCCCACTCGAGGAAAGGAAAAATATATTTATATTTACATTTCTTCACTCTAGTGTAGATAAAGCGCGGCGTTGAGTTCCTTGGCGTTGACTTCACATCACATACTTCACCAATTTTAGCAAGTGCCGCTAGATGGCCTGCATTTATATAAACTATTTTCATTTTGTTGCAGACAAATTTGGACAAAACGAGACATCACAAAATGTTTGTTTAGGGACCCTTCCCTACAGAAAAAAATGTTGTTTAATTGCTTAATAAACAAGCAAAACAATAAGAATCGACCTAAAAAATCAGCTTAATCGCTTTCAATGTGAAGCGCCTGCAACATATTTCCAGTTAAATTACAGAATAAATGATACATTTCTCGGAAAGCAAAGGTTATTGATGTTGTTCATGAAATAGAATGATCAAGTATTATTATGATAATGAGGTAATTAAGTAAAGACAGGTAGCGGATATATGTTAATTTTTTAAGCTATTGTATGTTTGTTTAACCCATACATTTCCAAACTTTACATAGATACATATTTCATCGTCCTAAGTCCAGTGGATTCGTCTAGACATTTTTTTGTTGTTTTCATAGATTGAAAAACAAAAATATGACGTCATAATAAGTGTTAGCAAACGTCGTAAGCAAACGTTCAATCCTTAGGCAAGAAGTTATATTTTTCCTTTCAATTTTTCCGATATTGCGTGTTAAAAGGCGGAACTTAATGCCCCGTTTCCTGTCTTGCTGTCTCATGAAATGTGATTATCACCGAAAAAATATAAAAATTTTTAGGGTAACAAAAATATTTTTGTCTTTATCAACGCCGTACGTACTCGTAGTGAGTTAAAGCGACACATTATGTACCTATATGTATCTAAATACACAAAGTTTATATTGTTTGTTTATAAATGCTTGCCACGAGGCCGTGAAGTTACATAGAAATTTTGTTTCTGATAAGAAATAATAAGAAATACCGTATAAAATTACTTAATTATAATTGTTCATTACTTTAAGAGTTCATTACTATTTTTAATGTAGTCCATATAAGAAGTTTGCAAAAATATTTATTTTTAGTAAAATTGTATTCAGAAAATACATAACAAGAATGTAACAAAGAAACTTGCATAATACATAATATTTTATTACAACCAAAATTTACTTAGTTAATTACGCGCATTAAAAATAGCGCAATAAATCACAATGTCAAACAAGATCTTGCTGTCTCGTGAAATGTGATAAGATAAAGCCTACAGTAACTCAGTCGACGTCCAACCATGGACAACTTCGGTTACCGTGAAATGGGGTGGCCTTCTCCTCTTCAAACTCCTACCCCTGTTATGAATAGAGCTCGGCTAACAAGGACTTATAGTTCGAGGAGTTCAAAGGAACCAGAAGAATTTCCACTAAAAGGCTTCTTCAAACATGTGCGAAATATCGATTTATTGGAGGCAGCGTCTGAACATGGAAAAGCTAAAGAATATTTGTTTGTTGGCCCTTCACCACCTGCTGAAGATGGATCAAACATGTACCACAGTTTTGACATCATGGCTCCTGACCCTGAAGCCAGATTAACCGAAGATATGATAAGGAAGTCGTTATGTGAAAAAGCATTCACATTAGGAGCCGCAAGATTCTTTGATGACGTAGAATGTGGTCTTATCACCTCTGACAACATAGAAGAACACATTTCCTCTGCTCCAGAAGTCGTTGTCAATTTAACTTTGTTGTGGGCAGCATTTCTGACGCGGGACGAATTATTACCGCCAGTAGTGGAAGCGGGCGCTGATATACATTACTCAGAACCGGCGGGATTGACAGCTCTACATTTATCTGCTTTCAGTGGCGCGAGTCGATCTGTAGCATACCTGCTATCTATTGGAGCTGATGTTGATTATGCACCAAAATATTTTGCTCCGCTGCATTGTGCCGCGTTTGGAAATTCTTTAGAAGTAGGGGAATTGTTGATTGCGAATGGTGCGTCCTTGCATGCAGTGGTTCAGCGAGCTGGATGCGAAGACAATCTTGTGCATTGTGCTGTTAGAAATGATGCGTTGGAATGTATGGAATTATTTATAGAAAAGGGTGTAGATCCAAGTTACGCTACCTCAGACGGACTTAACGCGTTACACTTAGCAGCAGAGCTTGGTGCGTTAAGATGTCTCGCTTTCTTATTAAAAGAAACAAAATTAAGTGTGAAGGGATCAACAAAACAAAGAGATAAAGAGTGTACAGCCTTACATTTAGCCGCTTCAAGAGGTTACGCGGAGTGCGTTGAACTTTTATTATCAGAAGGTGCTCAAGCTAACGTAAGAAATTATAGAGGATTTACAGCCTTACATCTCGCTGCAAGATGTTCTAGTTTAGAATGCGTTGAAGTGCTTTTACGTGATGGCAGCGCGGATCCCAATGCAGAAGACCACGATAAAAGAACACCTTTACACGCGGCCATTTGTCATTCTGATCGTGCTTGTGATATTATTGAAATGCTTGTAAGTTGGGGGGCTCAGACTAATAAGAAAGATGAATATGGTTATTCCCCCTTACATTTAGCAGCTATGGACGGTTTAACGCAGTGTGTGGAAACTTTAATCATTTTAGGTGCAGATGTTACGTCTAAATCGAAGAAAGGCCACTCTGCTCTTAACGTCATAGTAAGAAAAACACCAAAATCGTTAAGTATATTGAGGCACAACTTGGATAGCGGTATATCACTGAGTCGATCTACAGAAGGCAACGAGGAAGTACAAATCGAGTTTGATTTTGGTAAACTTTTAAAATATTCTTATCCTCGTGAGATCACATATTTAAACAGTTTGATTGATGAAGGTCAAAAAGATATATTACAACATCCACTATGCGCAGCGTTCCTTTTCATGAAGTGGAGGAAAATACGAAAATTTTACTTGGCACGTTTAATCTTTTGTTTTCTATTTGTAACGTTCTTATCTATTTATGTATTGACAGCAGTAGTAAAAACTTGCGACGGAGTAAATTCAAAAAAGTATGGTGTACCAAATGAACTTTGTCAAAAACAATCATTATTGGGTGACATTTTAGAAGACAATCCTATTGAATTCGAAAGATGGGTGTTAATAGGCATAACCGCATTTGAAATTGTCCGAAAGCTTGCTGGAATAACTGGCTACTCAAGTATGTATCAGTATTTTACGAGTTTCGAGAATTTGATGGAATGGTTTGTTCTCCTTTCTGTATTTTCCTTGTACAATATTCAAAAGGAATATGGATGGCAGAACCATGTAGGTGGATACGCTGTGCTCGGAGCGTGGACGAACTTAATGTTAATGATGGGTCAGCTTCCAATGTTTGGCGATTACGTAGCTATGTATCAAAAAGTTTTGACTGAATTTCTTAAATTATTATTGGCATACATTTGTTTATTGCTTGGTTTTACAATATGTTTTTGTGTTGTATTTCCCAATGAAGAGATGTTCTCAAATCCCCTTATGGGCTTTATTAGTACGTTATCAATGATGGTAGGAGAACTTAACTTGAATATATTAATAAATGATCCTATTTTAGATGATCCACCACTAATTTCAGAATTATCATGCCAAATGATTTTTATTCTATTCCTTATGTTTGTAACGATTATACTAATGAACTTACTGGTAGGTATTGCAGTTCATGATATTCAAGGGCTTAGAAAAACAGCGGGGCTCTCAAAGCTTGTTCGTCAAACAAAGCTTATCTTATTTGTTGAAGTTGGTATGTTTAACACTTGGCTGCCTAAGTGTTTACAAAAATTCATATACAGAACTGCACTGGTGTCTCCTGAAGCTGGAAAAGTTATATTGAGTGTGAAACCTTTGAATCCACACGAAAAGAGATTACCCACTGATATAATGATGGCGGCGTACGAACTGGCCCAAATTAATAAACTAAAATCAGGTAGATCTGTAAAGGAAATGATATATAAAAACAAATATGCGTCAAAATATAAAAATGAAAATCAATCGAATGATCAAAACTTTAACATAGAAATAAGAGGCATGCAGGAGAAGATCGACCACACGACGTTCAATTTGAAAAAGATAGACCAAGAAATGAAACACTTGAACAACTTGTTGCTGGAACAAACTCACTTGTTACAGAGTTTATTGAAATCAGTCGACAGATCTGCTTACTCCCAGTACACTGTAGAATCTCCGGTATTCTTTCCCAATAATGTTACCGATGTTTCACCAAAATAACCTAAATTATGTCCATTAACTTTCTTCCCCTAAATATGTTTGCATAAAAACAGATATGTAAAATATGTATTAAAATCTAGTTACTGAGTGACTGACGCACTGACGAAACTGTTAGTGGAAAGTGGCAAGTGGCATATCGTGGTAGGTTAGAGATGAAGGGGGAGCAAAGAAAGACCTTTTTGGGTAATTGTTACTTCAAAATGAGTACTTTCCATTTTACGTCTTGATATCCATTCAAACAAAATTGCGAGCGATGACTATACATATATATATTTTAAAAAAATGTAAAGGATCCATTTTTAAATTTAATTATATATATATTTTTTAAATAATAATATCGAATTTCCATTAGAGGGAGGATGTGATATTCGCCATCAGGGTATTTTTTTTAATAAAGTAAGAAAAGTATTATTTTAGTTTCATTTTCTTCCATTGAATATGTAAAATTTAAATAAATTTATAAATATTTTACAAAACTTAAAAAATGTTTTAATTTATTGTCTTGGTTTAAATTTAAGTCAATCCACTTACTGAAGTGAGGAAAAAAGAATCATTACTTCAGGTAGAAATCGAACCCACAACCGTTTTTATAGTCAAACGCTGGGCCAGAACGGCCTCAAGTATACATCTGTTAAGAAAAATTATATTTAACAAATTTCAAATAGTTATTGTCTTTAGATAACGTGTTTGTTTTGAGTACTTACTTACTCTTATACCTAGTATAATGACTTGTTTGTAGTAGCTGACGCAGACTCGTGATTACAACGATGCGGTGTATTTGTTTAGATTCTTTTTGATAACATATTATGTAGGTACCTAACATATGTTTTCATAATTTGTAATAGCAGAAAAATAGTTGGATAAAATAAAATAAAAGGGAAATAGCATCTATGAACAAATGTAAGTGTTTTTTTAGTTTCACGCATAGCAGGGTAGGCAGAGGAAGGTTCTCCCACTTTCCTCCGAATTCTGTAGACATTGTGTGTTGAGTGGCGGTATTCTGCCACGCTCTGCCTCGTTACCAGAGAGAACTTAAATTATTAACAATACTTAATAAAGTACCTGTCATGTCAATAGTTCAAGGCAAAGAGCGGCGCTGAGTTCCACCATTCAACGCGTAATGCCTCCAGAATTCAGCGGAAAGTGGGGAACGTAGTCTTAACCCTAGGTTCCCTCTGCCAACCCTATAAATAAAATAAAATAAATTTCATTACAAATAGATATACGAGTACCTACATATAAATCATGAGACATTCTAAAATGAAATTTTGTTTAAATTATGAACTTTGTCATACGGCTAGGACTGACGTCCGCATTCTTGCTTATTCACGTTCCAAGACATTAGCGTCTACTACCTAGGTAACCTAGGTCACTGGTATTTACAAGCATACATGTAATTAATCTGGAATGAAAACAATGGAAACGTCGCTCGCCTGGAACTTTTGGATAGACTGCCTAACCCTTGAATTATGTGATAATTATGTTTTTTTTTAAAGTGTAAAATCATTTATAGTTTTTTTGCAAAGATAATCGGCGTGATCTCCCTTTTGGTTTCTGTCTACAACGAGCAGTAGGTACTATCAGAGGTTCCCTAAATCAAAATAATTAGCTTAAAAGTTTTTCTTAAAAGGAAAAGTTATGACGTTGAGTAAGATGGGTAATAAATTAACACAGAGTGTTTTCCTTCCTTGTTCCTGTTAAGGTTTACCTAGGCGGTAAACGCTAATAGGTGAGTGAAAAATGTGTTTTTTGTCCTTTTCTTATAAACGCCACAAGACGCCGAAGGTAGACTTTAAGATATTTAATATTTTGACTTTCCTTCCCCCACTTAGCGCGCATAGTCTCCAGAATTCGGTGTAAAGTGGAGAACGGAAGAGTCTTTATGGAAACGAAGTGTTAATACTAAGCTCTAACCACTGCCTACTCTGCCTACTAAAATATATATATATTCAAGTGGTATCGAACCAAAAACCACATCCCCACTTTCCAACCAGCTTCAATCATAATTTTATTAATACAAACAAAGATAAAATCTAAAGTAACAAGTAAAGATTTACTGGTAAGCTACAAGAACATTTGATGTGGATTTATTCCAGATATATAAATAAAGGGCGCGCCGGCGTCTCGCGTCTTCAAGAGCAGATAACAATTAACCAGCTATGCTGTACGCGTCGCTGTGCGGCGGCTGAACTGAATGTACTGTCGTTGAGGAAAGTGATTGTGAGATAGGAAAAATAATTATTTGTTTATTGGTTTTTGTTTTTTCCTCCTTAGCAGGATGGACAGAGGGAATCTAGGGTTTAAGTAATTCAGTTCTACACGCACTGCTCCATTTTAAAACGATGCGAGAATAAGGGTTACCTGATGGTAAGTGATCACTGCTGTCCTCGACCCCGTGTAACGCCACGATTTCCAGGGAATTCTGGGGGGATATACATATATGTGATATGTTGGATAATACCGGAGTAAATAACACACAATTGTATTTATCTAAAATAGAAAAAAAATATGTTGTTATAGAATTAAACATTTTAATGAACAACAATCTAATATTTACACATCGTAAATTGTTATCTACAAACTTAAAATAGAAAAATTAAGACAATTAAAGATTTTTTTTTTTTTGTTTTAATGGCCTGATTTTGCGATGACAGGCGCAAAATAATCTGCCAGTGTCACGTATAGTA
>FASU01006636.1:26649-40592 GCA_001486225.1 Heliconius pardalinus sergestus | reverse complement strand
ATGAAACCACAGTTTTAACTACTATATAAAAGCCTAATACAAATAAAAAAAAAATATTTTCAAATAATAAAGTTATCATTGTAAAATAAATTTGTTAAACACTATGCACGCACACATAAACCTATCAAAGGAACATCGTCGCACACGCCTCATTCGGAAATCGAGTCGTAGGTGTGGCGATAAAGTTCAAAATTGTTCAAAATCTTTAGTAGTATTTTTGTACTACGTTATTGGTATCTATGAATAACTGCGTCACACGAAATACAGGTATGGAAATCCTACATCTAAACTGTTGAGGTATCTTGATTAATTTCTTTAGGTATGGATTTGAAATATTTTACCTATATCTATAAGCTGTTCCCGTAAAAGGAGCGCTGACGCTTCCACTCTGCATACATGTATCCTATATATCTATCTCTCATACATGTATCTATATATCATATATCATAGTACATTTACTTATATTTTGTATATTTTAATTTTAGCCTTTGGGACCGTATAGCGTTAGCAAAACAGCTCTCCTCGGTTTGACTAAAGCCATTGCAAATGAAGTTGTGAATGACAATATCAGGGTTAATTGCGTCGCACCGGGGATAGTCGCCACGAAATTTGCTTCTGCGGTAACTATAATTATGTTTATATTATAATTTTTTTATACTTTTTCTAAATAAGTATTATTCTTTCCTAAGTGTGAAATAACCTCACTGTATATCTCGCATCGCATATAGCGGGGTAGGCGGATGTGTTAAGTCACTTTGTCCCCCACAAGTTGGCGACTCACCAACCACAAACGTCATGTCGGACGTTGTACTTTTCGGGCTGGCCACGACAGTTTCAGTTATGATTATAATAGGTATTTTTACGTATTAAAAAAGTAAGGCTATCGTGGTACGCACAGATAGTCTAATCGTAAACGTAATGATTGCGGATTGTGGTAAAAAAGTTGTTGAGTGGCAGAACTCAACGCCGCGCTTTGCCTCGACACCAGAGCGGAGGAATGGAAAGATTAAACATTTCATTTCCTCGAGCTGTCGCATTTACGGTCACATGCCTGCGTCTCCGTCCTGATTCTAAACGTTTTTGATTAATTCACCACCACTCAAAACTCTAGAAGTCTAGTCTAGAAACTTGGGTGACGCTTAGGGAAAGGAGTCACAATAACACTAGCTTCTCTCTTTCCCGGCAATATGCGAGTTATAGCGTGAAGCTAATAAATATTATATCAATTACAGATAACATCTTCTGAAATTGGTAAAGAGAAGAGTCTGTCAATAGTACCTATGAAGAGATTTGGTAAGCCTTCGGAGATAGCTGGCGCGGTCGCTTTCCTCGCGTCCGACGACGCCAGCTACATGACCGGCGAAACTCTCATAGTGGCCGGCGGCACTTACGCGCATCTATAAGTATAGGTCATCAATTATATGGACAAGATTGACAAAATATTTATTTTTAATTAATTTTAAAAGCATTTAAAAAAGCATTAAATAATTTTTAATTTTTTTAAAAAACTGATTTATAAATAAAAATACTTAACAACTGAAACATCTGATACTCGATTAGATATTAAAGCAAATACTCGCGCATTAAAACCATATTATGATTGGGTAACTTTTTTAAAATTATGCAGTGGATGATTTTCCATGAGATCATTCTCATTCTATGTTCTGTTGTGTTCTTTCATTGTGGTGTTCCGATTGTGCCAGCACTAATCACTACATCAATGTCTAGAAAATAAAAAAAAAAACAGTTGGACACAAACAAAAAAAATAATTAAATTTTAAGTACAATGTACATAATAGGATTATAAAATATATAATACTTCTTTTATTGTATATTTCATATTATACTTATGTATCAGCTGTTTACTTTACACATTTTACAGTGTTATCGGTTGGTGTATATCATACAATATTTTATTAAGGTAAATACATATTGCATGCATTTATGCATTGTATTTTTGACGATTATATTTTAAGTCTAGAGTGGCAAATATTTAACGAAATATTGGTTGAAGTTATTTTTATTTAAAATGCTCATTTTTATTGTTGTGGGTAAAATGTTTATAAAAATGTTAATTAAAAATTATTATTCATAAAAAACAGTTTTTTAATTTACTTTTGCTTTAAATATAATTCATTTTATAGCTGAATTTGTACTTACAAAAATAATTTATAGTAAGTATACTTTAGTATGTGTAACTTACACATATAGGCTGTAAACAGAATGATTGTGGGCTTGATTTCCTGTCGGGGATTTTTAGAATTTAATTTCATCTCTGGTAAGAAGACAAAGACACAGCATTGGGTTCCACCATTCAACATGTGAAACTCGAATGTGTCGAAAATGGGGGGGTGCTTGGGGTACGGAGTGATGCCCTCTGTCTACCAGTAGAAAATATTTGAATCACCATATTCTGGATCATCAGTCCATAAGTCTGCGCTTATACAGTCAGTTGTGAATCATTCTGACAACAATCATCAACTGATTCCAAAATGAGCGTGTAACCTCCGTCTTAAAGCGGGATACAGCGTGAAGCTATAACTGAGAACATTTAGTCATGGAATATTATCTATATTGCTATCATAGCTTACTAGGGTATCAGTATTAATTATAGAGATATAAATTTAATAATTATAGATATAAATTTAATAATTATAGAGATATAAATTCTTTACAAAATTTGCAAATATATTTTGTAATGGCACAAACTTTGTAAATTAATGAAGATAATATTATATAGTATCCTCATCATCATCATCATCAGAGTCTAATAAATTTTTCTTAGTTATTCCTATCGTTTTTAAAACTGTGCTCGATGGTCCTGACAATCCTTCTTCTTTCATGCTCTGTATTAAATTTTGTAATATATCTTTATCGTTGCTTATTTTGTTTGCAGATTTTAGTTTTGTCGCTAATTCAAAATCTTGTTCTAAGCTGACATTATTTGTTTCAACGTCATTCTCATCACTAAAATCACTTGAATCAGAAGCAGTACCATTATTAGATACTATATTCAACATTTTTTCTAAACAACTTACAAATTCCTCAGAATTAAATTCGACATTATAACTATCATGTTCATCATTCCTAGTTAGTTCAATGCCTTCAAAATCTGATGATTTTTTAAGGAAATCACTTAATTTATTTGTTATAGCAGTAGGAGATGTTGGTTTTTCACTATTTATTTTTACTGAACCACTATATTGTGTATTTAAAATCTCATCTAATTGTTCTGGACGCATGTTTAACCATTCATCACTTTCTTCTTCAAAATAGCACATATTAGATCTATCTTTTACAGATTTTTTGGTTATTTCATAATCTGCAGATAATTTAATATCATTTATTTGATTTGCAATATAAGTATTTAATGGGCATTCTATTTTATAAAAGTAATCTTTAGCCTTTTCTAACAATTCATTGTATTCCTTTGATCCTTCTATATTTCCTTTAAAAAATCCATATCTGGTTAGAGCATTTAAAAATTGCTGATATTCATGTGTAGTAAAAATATCTTTAGATAGTTTGTTCATTATAGTTTTGTATCCACAGGTTAACTTAATGCCTATTTGACTTGCATTGTCCTTTTCAAATTGTTTTAGTGCAGTAAAATTTGGTAACTTAGTATGTTTAAGCATTGCATATAAATGTTTAGTAAATAAAATTTCAGTATTAACACAATCATTAAATTCTATAGTTTTATACTGCTTAGCTTCTAAAGCGTCAGCATTACAGAAAGAAGATACAAGAGCTGAAATGAGTGTAGGTTTCAATGTCAATACAGTTGCTATTTCTAATGGTACTTTAACAACACCTTTATGAATGTTCACACTAAGTTGTTTTGCAGAATTAACTCGTTTTAATATACTTTCTTGTATCATTGAAGATGCTTTGGTTTCCGTTGTTTTAAGCCTTACAATTTCTAGAGCTTCACTTAATTTCAGGTTTGAAGAAATGGAAACAATTGAAGGTGGTATGACGTGAATATTTCCATTGATGATAAAAACCTGGAATATAGTATGGAATATTGTACATTGAAATCTTACAAGTGAACCTAATGTCAAGATATTTTATACTCCTACGATAAAATTTATAATATTATATGTTGAGTGGCAATACCCAAAAAAAAGTAATTTTAGTCATCCTTCTGAAGGTGATTTAGAACTCCCAACCGTGATATTTCCAGTTAGATATTTTTCTTATAACGCACTTCACGCTTTATCCCACACACAAACAGGGTAGGCAGAGGGAACCTAGAGGTAAAACACTCCGTTCCCAACTTTCCGCTGAATTCTGAAAGCATAGCGTGTGGAGTGACGAAACTTATTGCCGCGCCTTGCCTCGACACAAGAGTGAAGAAACGGAAGTATAAATTTAAATAAATATTTCATTTTCCCACAGGGGGTTCGGGTCCACAACCAGTGGCTTTTACAGTCATACTTTATGCCCCTATGCTAAAACTGGTCTCAAGTTTCTGACATTATTATAATATAATTTAATGTCCGATATTAGACATAATCTTAAATCACAATACTAATTAAATCAATTATATTTGTGCTGCATTTTATTAGGACATTCAATAATTATTACATATATATGATATATGATACTCACTAAAATATATTGAAAGGTATTCATCAATAAAAATGATTATGAACTAACTACAAGACATTGCTGGTTTGTCATTTATTAAACAAATTAATTATTGATTTTGAATTTTTATTAAACAAATTAACTGTGACAAAATGCAGTTTCAATTAAAGACTACTTTCTTTTTTTTAGGATGTTTACTTCCTTTCAGCATAGTTTTGGAACACACTTGGGCCTCTGTGCCATGATTTAAAACCAGTTTTTATAATAACTTTCTATATATTTTCTATTTACTTATTGTAAGCAATTGTCATTCACTATGTAGCATAAGCCTCTATAATTGCATTTGCGAGATGGCTCTACTTTTGTGCATATTTCTAATACCTATGTATGTATGAATGAAAAATAAATCATGAAGTTTAAAAATATATTACCCTATTTTCAGTGTTATCAGGATTAGCCCATGCAGGTAAATAGTTAGCTGCTTCAATCAAGACAAAATCTCCATCATTGTCTTCCATTTTGACAATCAAGTTGGTGTATTTTTTTGTAAGTTCTATCAAAAGATGAACAATATACCATTCATCTTCAAGATTGTCACCAAAACATGTGACACTTATAAGATGTTCTGGGCAGTCTAAAAATAAAGAATTTTAAACTAATTAAATCTGTATATAAAATTGTAAAGTGGCTCAAAACTTAACCTCCTCTCCAGCCATCTAACCAAAACCACAAAGAATGAATGGATTCAAAGGAATAAATTCCAATATTCTATTTACATTATACAATAATAATATATGGATTGATATATAAAAGTACATAATTATGCTGATTTTTCTTTTTTATTGATTATGGTATGTTATGTTTTAATAAAATAATTTTTATTTTAGTTTCCATAAAAAAATCTACCTTTTTCTTTTTCAACATTATGTAAAGGTAAAGTAATTTTAAATTCATCTCTATGCCAAATATATCCATGAGATAATAATGACACTGCCTCATTAAGATCTTTACAGAGCTGTCCCCATTCCAAATCTGATAATTTTTGTATCGAAAAGTAATAACACTGAATAGTGTCTTCCATTGTTGTAGTCCAATTTTGTTTCATTTTTATTGTTCTGAAAAATAAAGCACCCAAAATAAAAAATTGACAGTATTTATGATATAATCGTAAATACACAATTACATTAAGAATTAGATTATTAAAAATTGTTATTAATATTCTTTTATATTTCAATAATTAATCAAAGTCAATTTGAATCAGCTTAACGCTGTATCCCGCATGCAGCATGGTAAGCAGAGGAAACCTACTGTTAAGACACTCCGTCCCCCACTTTCTGCCGAATTCTGGAGGTTTTGCGTGTTGAGTGGCAGAACTCAAAGCTGCGGTTTGCCTCGACACTAAAGCGAAGAATTAGAAATATAAACGTAAGTAAATATTTAACTTCCTCGAGTGGGGATCGTACCCACAAACTTAGCGTTACAGGCACAGCCTTGTGCCGCTGCGCCACGGCGGCCTCAGTAATTCAATAATTGTTTTATACGATTTTATTACCTACCTATACATTACATTTAATATCACTAATTAGTGTGTTATGCCCGCCAGAATTTCGCCACAATGTACTTATTTAGTAGTTTAAATTATTTAGTAATTTAATAATAAAAAATTCTTTATAACATAGATACTTCCAGGCTTTCATAATAGTTTTAAACTTCTAAGCTCTATAGAGTATAATATTCCTTGTTTTCAACTATTTGTCAAATATCAACAATGTACCACATTGAATGTGGTTAATTAATTATCAACTTCTTATAATATTATAGGGCGGTATGGCCCGAAAAAACACAAATATATTTTAATTTTTATGATAATGTCTTATGTGACTATTCATTCATGTCAAAGCACAGTACTCAGTCAAAATCAAAAGTGAATAATGAATGGACATGAAGTTTGTGCGCATGTACAGTCGTGTGCATAATTTAGAATTGACACAAAGTATAATAATTATTATAATACAATTTGTGTCATATACAAACTGGCACATTAAATGACACATTGTTATTATATATCATTATTTTAAAATTGTAGTAAATTATAATAAATACTGTATCGTACACATAATACCACAATGAATTTAAATAATATTTAAACAAATGGTAACATTTTTTGCTGTTGCACTTGACATTGACAATTGCGTTTGATAGTTGTTGTTAAAAGATGTATTTATGGATGTTTTCTAACCAACAGTGTCTATTTTTGATTTTTTTACTTATTCATAAAATATTTTCGAGATGTATTTTATAAGCAAATATCAAAAAAATTACATTGTGTGACTGTGTAACATAGGATATAATATTGAAAATATGTAATAATGGCAATTATTCGAAGAATTTTCGTAAGATATGCTAAGTGTTTAGCTGTTATAGTTGTGACTACATTTTTTGCTCAAATTTTAATATCTGTTAGTCTGTTCCCTTCTGTTCATGATAATTTACTTAAGAGAAATGGATATACATCAGTAGCTAGAAATAATATAGGAGATATTTCTGCAAGAAAACTAGGAAATAATGTTGGGGACGAAAGAGATGTATTAGCCGGAAAAAACCAAAACAAGATAATTCCTCACTTAAGATTAGAAGAATTAGATTTTATACCTGCTTGTGAAATCAAAAGTAGAGAAGCTATTTCAGCTATACATCGTGCTAAGACACAAATTTGTAAAGAGCAAATTGTAAACAAGACTTGTCATATACAAAATGGTGATTTTTACCCAAAACGCTTACCAAATTATTGTACGTCTGAAAAAAAAAAATATGGTCACCACCTCGGATGCTATTTTGACGAAAAAAAACTAAGATTACTGTCTAGTTATTATAGCAACTCTGCTGTGTACAATTCTCCCAGATTTTGTCTGGATATTTGTGTACAAGCTGGGTTTCCTTATGCGGGAGTTCAGTATGCGTAAGTATGAGATAATAATATAAAATATATATTTTAAGTTAGGAGCAAATTATCAAAACAATTAAAAACTGTTATGACCCTAATATCATATGATAACTAAATTTATGTGTTAATTATGTAACAATCACTTGAGAATTCTATATGGAAACTAAACTGATATGTAAACTTTTGCTTTTATTTCTTATTAAAATTATTAATATTGCATCAAAAAGGATAAAGCAAATATGGCTCACATCCTTGATGTCTAGAAACCAATCACAGTTGTGCACTAAAAATCCACAACATTTCTCATAATTTTACAGTGGTTAATTTATGGTTACTGCATGTCGGTTATGGAACACCCTACTCGATTCTCGACTCGATTTTAGGAATTCAAAAATATTTCTTACTCTTAAGATATGCTTAATTTGTGATTTCCAATGCCTTAAAGTTGCCTGGAAGTATTGCTATTTCAGTGCTAAGGTTGCCTGTTATACATAATCTTTTATATATATTCTATTTCTATTTTAGGTGTACAATAAAGATAATATTATATTTTTACTTCAAAATTATTCTATATGTACAATCTTAAACATAAACTAACAACAACAATTTGCATAATTTGTTTATTTTCAAGTTCTCAATTGTTTTTGATATCAATATGAAAACTTCATACCTGAATTGTATCTGTTACAGCCAAGTCAATAAATGAAAATTGCCATGCCTAATATATTTTATATTATGTACATTTTTTATTGATGTTTTATTTTACAGTTCTGAATGTTTCTGTGGTGATATTGAGCCACCATTGACAGCTAAGACCTCTGATGATTCTTGTGATATGAAATGTCCAGCTGATGTTTCCCAAGTCTGTGGAGGCTATTTTACTATGAATATATATGAAACAGGACTAGATAGTATGTATAGAAAAAATGTATATACGTATATGTAGTGACATATTATATCAAATATGATTTTTCATTACAATCTATATAATTTTTTTACTGCTAAAAAAGATCCTATCAATTTTTACATTTTTATTTTTTTTATAAAAAAATTGTTTTAGGCTAATTACAATGTATAGCTTAAATTATCAGAGTGCTTGGAAGGTTTCCAAGAGGTGCAGGTTTAAATTATGCTACATTCAATTTTTTATGGTTTCTAATAAATAAAGATACCTATAATTTTTTATATATATTAATAAAAAAATAAACATATTGGCACATGGACACAAGTGTGCCACTAAACCATCAACCGGATCCAATCTCATTCAGAGAATGAAATATTTAACATAGTCAAAGTCAAATAATTTTATTCAAAATAAGACGTTACAAAATTTACTTTTTAAATGTGACCTAATTTACCACTTGTTTATTTCTCGCTTTGGCAACAAGGCACTGCTTTGAGTTATGAGGTTATGTTTAAGACTCAACTTTTCTGACATTCATCGCCATTCGTCATTCTGTATGGATGGTAGGCAAAGTACAATTCTGTAAGAATATAAAAAAAAAGATGTTTATATTTGTATAACTGATAACTTTATAAGAAAGTAAATGAAAAAAAATATTATATGTTTTGTATTTCATATGATTACTGTATTAATGTGTAAAAAGTTTTCGAAATATATAAAAAACTATCTTCTTCTTTCAGAATTTGTACCACATTTGCCTCCAAATTCGTTGGATGAGAAGGGTTCAGTTCGGATAGTATTTCTTTTAACATTAAATGGAAGAGCTCTTCGTCAAGTACATAGATTAATTAATGTGCTTTATAGAACAAGTCATTATTTCTATATACATGTTGATAAAGTAAGTGGCACTTATGATAAGAATAAATGTTGACTCATATGTATGATATTTTATATTACTCTATTTCACACTGTCCACCTTCTTATTAAAACACTATGAGCAATGGAACTCAATGTAGTGTTTTGTTTTTTCTTTATTATATTAATTATTTATTTCCTTGAATGGGAATTAGACACCAGTTTCCTTGGTCTGTTTGAAAAGAAAGAGTATATGACAGTATTCCTCCTCTGCTGCTGTCCAATGTACGTAATGTATGTAATTTATGTGAAATATTCATTATTCTTATTCCTTTAATATAAAATATTTGTTATTATTTAATTCCAGAGGCAAGACTATTTGCACAGAGAGTTGTCAAAGTTGGAAAGTCAATTTCCAAATATTAAGTTAGCCAACAAAAGATTCTCAACAATTTGGGGCGGTGCTTCTCTTCTCACCATGTTGCTGACATCAATGAGTGAAATACTAACGTTAAGATGGAAATGGGATTATGTTATTAATTTAAGTGAAAGTGATTTTCCTATTAAATCTCTAGAAGAATTAGAGAACTTTTTGTCTACAAATAAAGGTTTCAATTTTGTAAAGTCACATGGGCGCGAAGCTCAAAGGTTTATTAAAAAACAGGGGCTTGATAAGACATTTATTGAATGTGAGACTCACATGTGGAGGGTCGGTGAAAGAAAACTACCACAAGGTATTGTCATAGATGGGGGAAGTGATTGGATTGCTCTCTCACCAAAATTTGTAACTTATGTTGTCACAAAACAAGATGCATTGTTAAAAGGTTTAGATGTTATATTTGAACACACTTTATTACCTGCAGAATCGTATTTCCACACTGTACTGAGAAATTCACAATTTTGTAATACATATGTAGATAATAATTTACATGTTACAAATTGGAAACGTAAATTAGGCTGTAAATGTCAATATAAACATGTTGTCGATTGGTGTGGATGTTCACCAAATGATTTTAAAACGGAAGATTGGCCGAGAATACAAAATACTCAAACCAGACAGCTGTTCTTCGCAAGAAAATTTGAGCCAATCATTAATCAAGAAATTATTACAAGGGTTGAACAATATATAGGAATTAAAGATCATTATCTAATACCAAGTTTAGAAGCATACTGGCAAAACCTCTATGATGTTAATGATTTAACAGCTAGCACTGATGATTTACTATTGACACATGCCAGCAGTATTATACGGCTGAATGCAAAAATATTGAATGATGAAAATTGTAAGATAAAACTAAACGAAATTTTAGCAATCAACATTTATAAATATGCAGATATTTACAAGGGAAATTTAATTTTACATAAAGCTTTAATACAAAACAAAGAAGTAATTTTAGAAACATGGTATAAACCAAAACAATATTTAGAGCTGAACTTTGAAAATTATAATGATTATATTAAAATATTTAAAGTGAGCTCAGATTATGATCAGAAAGAAATGACTTTCCGAAACTTGGGTAATATTTTAGGCCCACTATCAGAGCCAATGTTATTATACCAATTTTTTTCTAATATTGATAAAGATATTGGCAATTTAACAGTTGTTTGGTTAGATCCATCTGGTAGAGTAGCAGATATAAATATTATTCATAGAGATGAAAATAACTTAACTAATTTCATCAAACCAAACATTAAGCAGCCTTTATTGCCAGGTATATGGAAAGTAGGTTTATTTGATACAACAAATACTGTTGCCATAACAAAATTTTTAATAACACCCTTAGAATATTTTTCTGGTAAGGATATAACTCAGCAAGAGGTTAATTTAGTTCATTATGGATCACAAAATTACTATAAGAATTTAAGCTATGTCAAACCTAAAAACTTTTTACCCAACCAAAAGGATAAAAATTTGTTAACAGAATTATCAAATTCAAACATAAAAAGAGTGGGTAAAGACCTCATAGAATGGATTGATAGCTTAAGTATAGATTTTTATAATGTTTTAGGTTCATGTATTGTAATTCCTGAGAATGGTCTTTTAGACAATGTTACATGTGGAAATTATAAATTTCAAAAATGTGTATTATCAGAATGGAGTTCTAATTCACCAGATCCAAAAGGCTTTTTAGGAAAAATAGATAAAATTTCTGGGAGATTAAAAAGAATATGACAAATAAATATGTTTTACTACTAAGACAATAGAAATGATTATACTTTTGTAATATATATTTTTAAAATGGTAGTAATATTATAACAAATATTTCATATTTGGACTAAAAATATAATATAAACACACATGACACGTGGCACACCTCTTTATACAACATTATTATTAATTAAATGTTATAAATTTTAAGAATACAATTAACTTGTATAAATCTTTTTGTATTTAATAAGATT
This sequence comes from Heliconius pardalinus sergestus, assembly GCA_001486225.1. Classification (NCBI taxonomy): domain Eukaryota; kingdom Metazoa; phylum Arthropoda; class Insecta; order Lepidoptera; family Nymphalidae; genus Heliconius; species Heliconius pardalinus. The sequence goes on along the minus strand of FASU01006636.1, from coordinate 28,893 downwards.
CAGTAATTGAATTTGGTTTTATTTTTTTATAAATAGTGACTTATTTGTGAAGTTGAAAGTAAAGAAAACAATATCTAAATCTTTTCACTGATATTGTATATGTATTGTGTTTTATTTTGGGTTTTTTTTTTATTCTCAAATTAACTGTTAATTCATTGCTCTATAAGCAATCTGGTTTTAAGTAATGAAGACAACCAAATCAGTAAAAAATATATAAAATCATATCAATATTTTACTATACACATTATTTTTATCTCAATTACTGAATATAAACTTCAACTACATATGTCCAATAACATTAGCAATCTATTTAAATGTTAGCTTTTCTCTTATCAACCTTTAGGTACAACAGAAGCCCCAGATGGACCCTACATGCTGTTTTTAAATTCTTGGGGTGGGCTATCTACTATTCTCAGTAGGTTGCAGAGGCTTATGGACAAGGACATATGTAGCGCTTTCACTGACGTAAGTACATATTATACTTCTATGGCAAAGCCAAAGTGTCAAGCCTTTCACAGATGGGTCCCCAATGATTCGAACGGCTCTACGTTGTATGCGATTAAGTAAATGTTCAAACAGACACTGGAGTGCACCAGCCCAGAGATGAGAACAATACTCCATATCAGGCTAAACATGGGCCCTACACACCATGGGCACTACATTGGGCCAATCGGTGTTTTGGCGTGAACTACCGTCTTGCTCTGCTCATGACCCTTAGATTCTATGAGGCTAACTTGGCCTTGTTTTGCAGATGATTTGACGATACGACAAATGGGGTTTTTTTAGTGGTTAACGCGCAAACTTGTGTCTTCAGGGGGTTAAATTGAACCAAGTTCCTTTCACCCCATGAGGAGACATTCTCGAGGGATGCCTCAACAGAAGACAAGTTGCGTGCGTTGTGTGTACTATCACCTGCAAAGCATCGAAAGCTAGAATCCTCTAACATGTGATTGATATGCAGATAGATTAGCGAAGGGGACAGCACATAGCCTTGGGGTAGCTCACAAGCTCGCTCCACAATTAATTTTAAACAATTCGTTTTATAAAATGTTACGCATACTATGCAGATCTTCCAAATTTACGCATATAATGTTGGGAACGAATAGAGCAATCTATTCGATAAACATTTTAATTTTCATGGAGCCAGACCAGCCAGACAGAACTGAATCGTAATCGGCTCCCCATCCCTATCAGTTGTATTATTGTTATAAATTAAGGTTTTATATCGAAGGTAATCCTTATATTTTTTAAAATAGTTAAGGTATCTTTTATTTTACTTTTCTTTGTTATTCTCATATAATAAAAAAAACATACTTTTTGATGCTTTCTGAGCTCTTTTACCAGGAGAACAGGGTAAAATGAGACATCCAGGGAAAATTTCTTTATCAGAATATTCAATTACTTTCATTAGTAAACTAAACTTCATTAGTAATAAACTTATAGTTGATTTACTATCGAAAAAATTGATTTTTTTTTAAGAATTATAATTTTTAGACTTGTAAAGTTAGGGAAGGTTAGAATAAAATACTTTAGAATATCGTTGGTTGAACTGTGTTTTTATATTTTAAACGTGTTATGTGTGTTATTTGTGATAAATCACAAATTTAGTTATTTTGTGATTATACCGCAATAAGTTTTATGCACCAGTAGCACAAGTACGATTTAAATTTATGGATATCGATGAAAATATTTGTATATGTGTAATTATTATAAAATATTTGGTGAATAAAAACACAAAAGAGATTTACCTCTTTCGCGTTAGGTACACCATGTGGGGGCTATGAAAACTTAATATGAGGTTAATATAAAAGAGAAATTGAATAGAAACAAGGGTGAATAGAAAATTTATATTGACAAACTTATTTTCTGTTGTTATTGTACTTTTGATAAATATTTTATCGCGTATTAAGTATATTTTAACTTTTATTTCTTTTCATCCCATGTCGTGTACTCCATATTCTCTTTAGTAATTAAATATATTTTTGTATTTTATAATATACTAACCGACCAGGGTGGCTTCGTCCGCTTGAACTATACGAATATTTATTAAATATGCTTATGAAATTATTTTCAGTTTAGGGGATGAATTCTAAAAAACCTCGAAACACGTATTCAATGAAATATTTTTAAAAGTGTACATTTTAAATTTTATAAAAATCGATGGCGATTTAAAGATTTTTCGACACAAACTTATAAACCCTATTTCACCCCTTCAGGGAAAACTTTCACGTTTCTACCATCAGC
>FASU01006611.1:2397-19620 GCA_001486225.1 Heliconius pardalinus sergestus | reverse complement strand
AAAAAAATATTGAATGTATTAAAATAACAGCCTAAATGGCTGGTATTAGCTTGGTAGTGAAATCTTTACCATACATATTGAATTTATAAAGATAATATATAGAGGTCAATCTCTACTACCTATTTGAGGCCCAGGTTTCTAACCAGTTGTACACTTGTTCCCGGTAAAGTGATTTCCTCGAGGCGTGTAATCTGTTATTGAATGGTGGGATCCGAGGTATTTAAGTTGGTGAAAAGTATAATAAATGTTAAAAGAAAATTACAAACACTTTTTTACAAGTAGATTGAAGAAAACTAAATACTCTCTCCTTTAATGTACTTCGAATACTTGACATGTAACATTTTTAATTGAAGAAAATTTATTTAAATTAAAAAAAAAAATTATAAGTGAATACAAAAAATGTGATTTCTTTAATTTTTATTTTAAAGGTTTATTAAATAAGTACCTACTTTAACTTAAAATTTTAATTTATACATAGATCTCATAATGCCACCTTCATACATGCATATATCTAATTAATAATGTAACTTAATTAGTTAAATGTATAAATATATTAAATAAATCTTTATTTATATAGAAAGCAAAAAGAAAATGTAGAGAAATGTAGTCGAAGTCGTTGATCTTGATCAGGATAAAATATTCTATAGCAAGGAGGGGGCGCACGCGCAGCGCATTCGTTGACCGGCCGTCAGAATGAGCTCACAGACAAGCAAAATCGTTTTAGGCCTTTTAACTCTACTTTTATATCAGAATAAAATAAATAGTGAAGCGTCGGTGACAAATGATAATACTGGTGTGCGTAAAATCGAATTATACGATGGCGTTATTCTCAAAGTACCGGAATATAAAAATGATACAGAAAAATTGCTGTCATTTGAAATAGATACAAAGGAAGATAAAGAATCTGGTAAGTTATTTATTTTGAAATTTATTCATAAATAAATAACATGTTGTAATCATAAACTTATGACATATTTATTTTACGAGCATGGGCAATTGCCCATAGCAATTATGTATGTTGATTAACCTATTGTAAACGTACATGTCCCTCCGTAATAGTTATTTACTGATTAAATAATAGGTATAATTTATTGTATATCTATAAAATAAATATATAATAAATAGAGGCAGTACTTGTTTTAATTATACATTTAGATAAAAGCGATTAAATTACAAACTTATTTCAAAAATTAAAATTGTTGTTTTTTTGTTGAATGTTTTGTATTAGGTAAATCAAATGGGGATAATATTTATTTTTATATTCTTTTGCTGTTTTACATATGGACAGACTGAGAATGATCTTTCATTTACACAAATTTAGATATACATAGGTATACTTATTAAAGTCTGTACCATTGGATTTGCGACATGTTCCCTCTGTCCACCCTGCCAAATTCGAGATAGATAAAGCATAAAGCCATAATAATTTAAAACAAAACAATTTTGATAATGTGGAAGTACTTTAATGTTCTTCATAATGTTAGAGCATTGTTCTTTAAACAGTAAATTGTCTAAAACATGTCCTACATAAAATCGACCAAAAATATTCTTCTAACTTTTAAGACTATATCTGCTTTTAAATTTAATAATTTAATTAAAAAGGTAGGTAGTTTCATTATATTTATTGGGTATTTAAATAAAAACGGAGAACGTAGAGTCTAGTTTACACAAAGTTTTTCTGCCCACTCTGATATACTCGTATATTACGCAGAAGTGAAGCTTTACTTCGCTTACTTTTTTTTGTTTTTTTATACATTTAAAATACATTGTAATTTTATAAATCTGATAGCATACCGGAGTAAGTGCGTCGATTTCTTCGAGTTTCTCATTTTCAAAGTTAAAGTGTTCATGCATGTAACTGTGCGTGTAACTGTGCCCTGAAAAATGATTTATCTAAATACCTAATATTCTCAGAGGCCAATCGTGAGCCGTAAGTCTTATCGTGAATGAGGCCAGTCGTAGTATAACGGCACAAAGTGTCGCTGTAAATGTGGGTTCGATCCCCGCTCAAAGAAATTAATTATTTATATAAATTATTATTTTCATTTATTCGCTCTGATGTCGAGTCAAAGTGCGGTGTTGAGATACGCCGCTCAACGCGCAATGCCTCCAGAATTCCGCAGAAAGTGGTGAACGGTGTGTCTTACTCACTCTCACTAGGTTGTCTCACTAGGTTCCCACTGCAATCTCAACGCCGCGCAATCAAAGATCAAAGATTAAAAATATTATGAATATTTTTAAAATTTATTAACTATCTGTTCCAGGACGAGGAAAACAGAAGAAATTAATGCAGCGAATTCTACCTTTGTTTGTAACGCCCTTCGTGATACAGTCAACATTAATACCCTTGGTGCTTGGCTTGATAAAGTTTTTGCTATTTAAATCTCTGATGATTGGAAAATTGGCGTTGGTCCTCATTATTATAAATGCTTTTAGAAATAGTAATTCTTTTAAAGCAAGACATGATGAAAGCCTAGCCAATATACATTACGGCTACAATGGCAATGGAATGGAAGATTATGGTTCTTATTTCAATTCATAGATTTTTGAGTTAGTTACTTTAATTTCAAAATGGCCAAAGTTAATATTTGTAAGATTAGTATATAATTGATATTTTTATGTAACTTTAAATTAATTAAACACCAGGTGAAAAGAAAAATGAAATTTCATTAATTCTTTATATCAATATTAAAATGTCCCTATATAGCGAGACAATATAGTGATGATTGGAAAGGCGCCATTGTGGTAAAAACTAAGGGGTTTATTTAATTAAAATGTATATATGTATAGATTTAATTTCATTTCATACATTGAAACACGTTGAAAACGAACGAAAGTCGAAAGAGAGTTAATAAGGAAACTTCTGAAATGTGTTAAACTCATATATCAAAATACTAAGTCAAGGAAATTAAGTCTAATTAACGTTAAAAGAAAATACGTTACAGTCGTTATAGCGGAAGAGGAAAATAGAAAATATTTATACACACTGCTAGAGTAATTTCTAATGCAGGAAACATAAACACATTTATAAAAAAACATCTTTATAAAAAACAACTTTTCATTTTGACGGTTCACGTATACATATAACACTAAAGGTACTGTTTTTAGCAAGGTATTAAAACACTCCACTTTCCGTTGCATTCTGGAGGCATTGCGTGTAGAGTGGCGGTACTCCACGCCGCGCTTTATCTACAACAGAGCGAAGAAATGAAAGTATTAAATATTTCATTTCCTCGAGTGAGACTGGACCTTTGATACCTTTGATTACGCCATTAAAGTTTTTTTTTCTAAAATATTTTAATATTAGTTAGGATTAGTAAATAATATGAAGTTTGTTTTGCGTATTGGCTCATATATCTAGGAAGTTATCAATTTTTACTCCTTTCAACTGAGTTACAGTTTTTATTACTGTCATCTATGAAATCGTATAGCTGCATCGTATCATTACTTGCATAGAAAGTTTTATGTGATCTTAATCTAACCTCATCATTTGATAGAAAAAAACTTAAATACTAAATACATTTGTAAGCATTTGTAGGTTATATTGTATATGCATAGGTAATGCATCTATACAAATATTTAAACTTTAGATATTATAAGAAGTTTATTCAGCTAAACGTGGTAATCATAGGACTTACCTGTATTTGCGTAATATAAAAGTAATGTCCATCCAGTTGTTAGTTGTTGTTATGTTGTTACTTCCAATTAAATATTACCGAATATATTTATTAACATTATAATTGATCAAGAAAAAGAAAAAACATAATAATATTTAAAACTATTTATTTTGAAATTACTAATATTAAGAATAGCTGTTGATTTATAAAACTTATGACTTCTTCCTGACTTTCCCTGAGGTATATATAAACTATATTTATTTAAACATCCCGCAATTTATTGTTATTGTCGTTGCCATAATTTTTGCTTTCTATGAGAAAGGGGCAAGTTTACTTTCATTACACGTGTTGTAAAACATTGATGAAATATATATGTATATAGGTGTTATACGTAATAATAGCGCAGACGGAAACTGCTTGATTTTATATACGAGAGTGCTTAATTATTATTTTTTTACCTTATGTCTCATATAACAGGATACACAGGGAACTACGTGTTAATTTCCAAAAGATAGCGTGTAAAGGGGCGAGACCCAACGCCACGCCATGTTCCTTAGTAGAGCGAAAAAAATCATATTCAATCCCCCAAATGAGAATTTTTGACTATAGAAATAATCCTGAAATATATTTTCAATGTAGCAACAAAATTAATATATACAGTGTTAATTATTATTTTTAATACATATGAATAATTTCCATTAGATAGGTATTTTTTTCTAATATTAAGAATTTAATTTCCCTAACTTATGTCTACTTATTATTTTTTTTCGGCATATATTATTTTACAATCCTATTGAAAACTGAAAATAATTTCATAAATATATGTATAGTACAAACGGGCGAAACCGTGCGGAACCGCTAGTAAGTAATAAATTAAATTAATTATATTAATTGAATATTCAACCATAATTCTTTAATGAAGCACTAACAGAAAATATTATATAAATACTTACTTCTAAATAAAATCAATTTTTATTCAATCGACTAGAAAACTTTATACGCTACCTTACGTTAACCTGCAATTCTAATCAATTTCAACAATATTACTTTTTAAATTTTTATGATCTTAATAAATATAAATTGAATATAATATTTCACCACGATTGATAAGACTTAGTTTTTAAAATCGATATCACATTCAAATTATCAAATAATGGGTTTGGGTTGTTTTTCTTTACAATGAGATTTTTTGTGCAAATTTACAGACATTTCTATATTTTATTTTTTTGGTAAATCGAAGGCCTTTACACTGCATATTACAAGTAAAAACTATCTTAGCAAACGAAACTACCAGTAAAATCTGACGATATCTAATTGACCTGTAAGAAGCCGTAGGATTGCTTAAGTCGTGCGATTACAACGTGACGACGACGCCTCAATAGAAGCTCTGTCTGTAACTGTCACGCGGAATCCATTGACGCAATTTAAGTTGGACAAAACAAACAAAAATGTTTCTACAGAAAAATATTAGGTCCTCTAAGTCGAGATAGAGCAAATAATTACCGCTTGTGGTCGCCGTCTCTACTACTGCCTTCAATATTATTGGTGAAAAAATAAAAGAAGTTTAATAATTATTTTGATTAAACTTACTAATTTATTATTTCTATTATTATAGAATTACCCTGCTATGTAGGAAAACGCGTGAAGCTATAAAGAGATTAAATAAGAAAATATACCTTTAAGAAATACATTTCATACAAGCTAAATAAATGTCAACAGTATGAAAAAAATAATAATAGGTAAATTCCCTGCATTTTGTTAAGGAAAATATTCCATAATATCCACAAGCCTTGTAGGTAAAGAAATAACACTAGAAAATCATGATAACATTGACTTAGATAACGTCACAGATCAACTTATCAATGTATATTATCAATAGAGTACCTACTTAAGACAAAGAAAATATTATTATTTTTTCTTACACAAAACACTGCATAATTATAATTCTAGAGGGTGACAGAGCTAGCGAGCATAATTGCAGAGGGAACCTAGTGTTAAGACACTCCGTTCCCCACTTTCTGCCGAATTCTGGAGGCATTGCGTGTTGAGTGGCAGAACTCAACGCCGCGCTTTGCCTCGACACCAGAGCGAAGAAATTGAAATATAAACGTAAATAAATATTTCACTTTTCGAGTGGGGATCGAACGTACAACCGTCGCGTTACAGTCACACCCTTGTGCCGCTGCGCCACGACGGCCTCATAATCATAATAACTAATCGTCATTTACCGTTCAAGTGAACAGCTTGTGTAAATATAATAATATTTTATGTTAAAGGTTACGCAATAAGATGGTGGGTGTCCCCCACCAGACCATTTGACTTTCGGTAAAATCAGTTCGCAGAGTTAGCTAGTGAAAATGCAAGTGTTGTAACTAAATTGTTGCGTTTGTATTTGATTTCTTTTATATTGTTATTTTTATCACACTGTATAATGCTTGCTGGTTAGTGCCATGGACGTTTAAGACTATTATCACGTATTCGCCACTCTAATATACTTGGGTTATATATACATAGTGAAAGAGAATATAAGGTTTGTACTTACTTAATTATAATACTTTTTAGTTCATTATCATTAAATTTAGCTACTTTTATTTATGCTTAATTATACATTTAAATATTTTGTTATTATTTTTTTTTTACAAATTATTCTACTAAGTGAAAGCAGTGTTTGTTGTTTTATGCTAATTTATTCTGTTTTCGGATAGTTTTTTTTTTCTATGACATTTTTTTTGCTTGTGATATAAATATAGAAAAGTTTAGAAAAATATTAACGTTGTAAATTAATAATATAAATGATGTTACTTTTTTTTTACTCTTAATCTTAGATTCTTTAATTTACCCTACCTGGGTACCTACTATAGAGATTATGACCAGGGTCGTATTCTCTACAGCCGCTATTTGAAAATATAGCCTTTCCTGTTGTCTAATTGCATAATATGTGATAAATGGAAAAACCAGAAACAAAAAAGAGAGTTATTTTACAAGTTACATAAAAGTATTCTTTTTCAACCAAAACAGTTCTAAATTATTATATTTGCTGTGAAATATCAATTAGGTACTCTCAACCGACAAGAAGTAATAACTAGACATCGGATTATATGTATTTGCATTGCACATTTGCATATGCAAATGCACATAATTCTATTTTAGTTTTGTTATTGCATATTTTGGGACTTTTTCATCGATATTGCTTATTTCAGTAGTTGCGTGTACGTGTTAGACGTGTTGTATAAAGCCTAACAACTACACATGTTGGTACATGTAACTACTGAAGTTAAATGTGGCTTTCTATAAAAATCCCGATCTCGAAGTAATAAAGAAAAATTGATGCATTTATCAACAGCATCACACAAACTCTGCCTGAAAAGGTTTCCTGCCAGAAATGGCGCCAAATTTCAAATTCTGTCCGGTGACGTGAGTTGATGTTGAAAACTCATTTTCAATAAACAAATTAAATTAATATTAAGTGCTGATCGCTATAGCAAATTATAGCAAAGGAAATGACTACCACATATATTATGTACAATTTAGTTACAAACATGGCTGCTTATCAAAGAACAATGTTTATTATAATTGCTATAGCATATTACATATAAGTAACACAGCATATTAGTATTGGTAAAATAAGTAAGCAATTGTATTTTTTAATTCCTTCCTCAACAAACAGCGTCTCGATTTTAAACAGAAAGTAAAGAAAGGAGTGTCTTCTCAGGTATGTCCTGTCCTTTTGTCTGCTATAAGCGAAGTACTAGAGTGAAGTTAATTAGTTAATTATACTCGGCGTTTAGTTTAGCCGCCTGTTTTTGCCACAATGCGTATATTCGTATATAATGTGAATTACCAAAATTAATTTTATTAATATTAATTTTATTAAGAAAAAAATTTTTTTTTTAGATGACATCAAAAACTTTAAGGTGGATGCTTGGTAACAAACTCCTCATAATCTTTGCAGTATTAGTGTTTTGCTTGTTCATATCCACAGTAGTATTAGCTGCTCAAAATGTGAAATTAAAACGATTAGTAAAATTAAATAGTATGCAAAAAATGACAGAAAAACATATCGATAATAGAGGTCCTACCACTGATGCACAAGTAAGTAACTTATTTGTTAGAAAATATTTATAGCGTGCGACTGTGAAGGTGACAGGCTGTGGGTTCGGTTACCACTAGAGAAAATGAAGTATTTTATATATCATTTCCTCGCTCAGACAAAGCGTGGCATTGAGTTCCGCCACTCCACGCGCAATGTCTCCAGGAAATGAGCCTAAAGTGGAGAACGAAAATGGTTTAAATGGGAACGGAGTACACCTTTATGTACGGGATAGGACGTGAAGGTTAAAATAGTTTTCTTTTTATTATTAATATAATAATTATTTCTCTAATGAGAAAAGGTAAGTAAGTGTAAGACTATTAGGTATAAATAAATACTTCCTTGTAAAATATTTATCTTTTTCAGATCAATTATTACAGGCTTCCAAAATATGTGAAGCCGATCAATTATAAGCTTACATTATATCCTAACCTTTTAAAAAAAACATTTCAAGGAAATGTGACTATAAATTTTGAAGTGCTAGAACCAACTAAAGTTGTGTCTTTACATTCCAATGATTTAACAATAAATTGTGTTACATTAACAAATGAGTATAACCAAAGTATACCAATTACGTCTACGGCACTTGTAACTTCAGTAGAAACACTACAAATTAGTCTACTAAAGACTATAAAACCTAATAATGGCTATCAAATTCACATTATTTTCTCTGGAAGATTAGACAAAGGAATTGTTGGATTTTATGAAAGCTCTTCACGAAACGGAAAGTAAGTACTTACCTAAATTAATATTACAAAATATTTAATCTTTCTTCTTAATATATCTTGACAAAAACATTTAGTTTAGATTGAAAGAGGTCCCAACATCTCTTAAACTTTTACCTCTTAACCTCAGTTCTTTAAATGCATGGTCAAAACTTTCGACATACATTATCATTTATGACTAGCATTTCCTCTAGTGAATCGATGCGTTCTACAATTTGAATTTACTATCTGTAGTGGAATAATGTGACTTTGACATTGAAATTGACAGTTTAAAAAATAAAGATGTAAAGTGACATTTTTGCTTATTATTTAATACTTTTGGAATTTTGGATAGGAGGAACATTTATTAACGTTTGTTGACTTTTTTGAATATACAATACAATACAATATTACATGAATTTACAATATATTTCATTTTTTAAACGTTTAAGCATATTTAGTGGGAGTAAACTTTGCCGCAATAAATCTGTTAATTTTCCAAAAATGATGGAAAACTCTTATAAAATTAAATTATCTGAAAGATTATCCCCTGCGGTTTGTCCTGTACACTATTCGCTGTACTTAAATCCTAATTTAAAGTCAGGTTTGTTTGATGGAAAAGTGATAATAAATGTAAATGTTAAGGAAGAGAAAAACTTTTTAGCTCTCCACACAAAATTTATCGATATAGATAAAGTTGAAATGTTTAGAAACAATGACGAAATATCTATATCAAAATATTTAGAAGTAAAATCTTTGGAACAACTGCTTGTTCAATTTGATGATCAAATTACTCCTGGCAATTACCAGTTACATATAAACTTTCGTGGTAATCTTACACGCAACATTGTTGGATTTTATTTATCATATTTAAAAAATAAGAGGTAATCATAATTCATAATCAAAAAAAATTTTTGATCATGTACTTATTTTATTTGTTTTATAAAAAAATCTCATCACAAATTTGTTCTTATGTGAATCTCATTTTTTTTAGTACAATGGTGGCAAGTAAGTTCCAGCCGACGTATGCTCGGCAAGCGTTTCCATGCTTTGATGAACCTGAATTTAAAGCAACCTATGACATTACTTTAGTAAAACCTTTGGATTATGTGGCACTTTCTAACATGAATGTAAGATAATTTCTTCAGGTAATTAGTAAATTAGTTGAAATATACATGACTATTTATTTTTGTAAATCAGTTCTGACTTATGTAATCTTAATTTAACAAAAATTGGTTCAATTGCCATTTAGGGGAATACATTTTTTATATCCTGACTCGTGTACACTGTAAACTCCATCTCAATGACCCAGCTATACAAGGGATACAGCATGAAAATGAAAAAAAGACAAAGCTTAAAATAGTAAAATAGTCATGATTTAAAAGTTAGACAAACTATTTTTTATTAACTTTTACCAACTTCTTAAAATAAGGTAAATACAAGTATACTTAAAATATGTTTTGATTATTTAGGAAGTATCGAAAGTTATGAATGTAGATTCAAATTCTGAAGCAGTTACATTTGCTACAAGTGTGCCCATGTCAACATATCTAGCATGTTTTGTCATATGTAACTTTGATTACAAGAAGGATATTATTAATACAAATGGAATTGGAGAACATTTTATTTTGAGATCATTTGCACAGAAAGATCAAATGCACAAAATTGATTTTGCTCAAGATATCGGGAAAAGGGTTACAGAATATTATATTAAGTATTATGAAGTGCCTTTTCCGTTGCCAAAATTAGGTATGTGATTTAGCCAATTTAATAACTTTGCGAAAGAAATTAATACATTGACTTTTTCCAATTATAGAGTACACTTGTTAAAATATTCTCCCATCTTCATGTAGTATAGTAAATTAGCATGAACATTTGTTAGCATAATATTCAATTATTTTAAATTAATAATAATTTATTACTATATTTATTATAGTCTTATTTTTCTTCCTCTGCTAAAGAAAATAAAATGCATGGTTGAGCTCCAGCACTTACCACTCAATGATTCAAAAATTTGATGGGAAGTATGGAATGGAATGTCTTATCACTAGGTTCTCTTTATTAGAGATACAGAGTGAAGTTGCAAAAAAAAATCAAAAGTTGACTGCATAACAAGTATGGCCATAAAATATTTACAGATATGATTGCAATTCCTGACTATGTATCCGGTGCTACTGAACACTGGGGCTTAATAACTTATAGAGAAACTTCTTTTTTAATTGATGAAGCTACAGCATCTTCAAGAAATAAAATCAGTGTTGCCAACACAGTGGCTCACGAATTAGCTCATATGTGGTTTGGAAACTTAGGTTGGTATACACTGTAGTTTGTACATATATGTAATACACACTTCAACACACATGTTCATTAATAACTTAAAAACATCTTCCAAGGAAGCCACATAAGTAATAATTTGAAAATTGAAATGTACTCTATTAATAAAATAAAAAATATATTATATATTATTTCAGTAACAATGAAATGGTGGGATGAGGTATGGCTGAACGAGGGATTTGCATCGTACATGCAGGTTAAATCTTTGAACGCTGTGGAGCCATCCTGGACAATGGTATGATTATTTCATAATTTAATTTATAAATATATTGAATACTAACATAATTATAGTACTGTGTACTATAATTATGTTACAACTGATTTTTTTTGTTTTTTAATCATCTGATTAAAGTAGTAAAAAATGTTTAACATAAGGAGGTAAAATATCATAATAAAATATACAATATATGTTGTTGCACAAAGACAAACTGCTTGACTACTAGAACAATGGTTTAATTGGTTGATTGTTAAACCTAATTATGTTTGTATCTTTTTAGTTTTATGCACTTGATATTTAGCTTTTTTATATATTTTTTTTATTTCACACTTCTTTATTAGGATTTATTAGCTTTAGCTTGGTTATTAGGATCATAAGTTGGAAAAGTCACATCTTATTATTTTCTTGAGGGAGTTAATAGTTAATAATACCTAATACCTTGAGGTTTTGAACCCACTTCCATAGTACAAAATGGACAAAGACGAAGGACACCTAATAATAATTTCTAAATACCTATTCAAAGATACTCTACTTGGCATAGTTAATCGTTGTTTTTTTCAATTTCACAATACAACGATTGATTGTCGCTGTAATAAATTTTGATTACTGTCATTTGCTTATTGACACAAGTAAGGTTTAGATAAATTGATTAAGATAAGAATCATCAAAATTGAACAAGGTGTGTGATCTCTACAACACTACATAAACTCATAAACGCATTACCCTCCTTTGCATTGCGCAGTCGGGTAAATTAGGAGCCCATCTTCAAACTCGGACTGGAATATCCTTACTAAATATCATAAAATGTTTTTGTTTTACATTACAGTTGGACCAATTTTTAACTAAGACTTTACATTCAGTGCTTGTTACTGATGCCAGACAATCTAGTCATCCTATTGTTCAAACGGTTGAAACCCCCGATCAAATAACTGCCATTTTTGACTCTATTTCATACAATAAAGTAAGTAATAATTCTAACATATTTATTGTTATTAAGCCTAAGATCCGGTACACTAAAAAAAAATTAAATTGAACGAACAAAGTCAACGCCGCGCTTTGCCTCGTTAGTAAAAGAAAATGAAAATAGTTTTTTAAATTAAAAAGTTTTTATGTATTCTGGTAGAATCCTAAAATTTATGTTTTATAATAGAAAGCTCACTCATTGTACTTTCAAAACAGTTATTTTTAACATAAGAGTGAGGAAAGCGAACAGAGATTGGCAAAGCGAAGTTACCTAGTATGTCTATAATATATGTAGTAGTCAAAGAAAAAAACAAAAAACAAAAACAATGTATTCCAATTTGTATATTCCAACAGGGTGCTTCAGTGCTAAGAATGTTAGAAGGCTTCATTGGGGAAGAAAACTTCCGTAAAGGTGTTACGGATTATTTAAAGAAATATAAATTTGGCAACACCGTAACTAAAGATCTACTACTGTGCTTGGAGCCGTATTTTAAGAAAGAACATCCAAATTTGAATTTATTGTAAGTGATTTTCATTAACTATTTGCCGCTGTAGAAAGGGTCTACCGGAATTAACTTATATCTTAGTGGTAGTAAACGCCATATTATACCATAAAAAAATAACTATTTTTTTACGATCCCAAAAAATCTGAAAGTAAAAAGGATAATAATAAGCTTATAGACAGCCACATTCAGTTTAAATTTCGTAAAGATATCTTTAATTCATACCGAGAAAATAAACTTTAGCTTTAAGGGTTGCCTCTTACCTCCATAAGCCTCTTGTTGTAAGAAAAATAATATATAAAAAAATCGGTATATTGCTATTTGGGATAAAAAGCAATAATATCATAGTAAAAAGATTTCATTAGAAGCCAGTGTAGCTTTTCCATGCTTATCCTGCTGGAGCTTTTAAAGTAACTGTAAGGTAATGTTTTTTCACACTGTATTCCGCATGTAACAGAGTAGGCAGAGGGAACTAATGCCAACACTTACATTCTTATATTATTATTTTTCTATTACGTTCTGCGATTTTTTTAAAATTGAGGTTTACGACTTTCATATTCCATAGTTTTATATAATACTTTTTTTAATTTCAGATACATAATGGATACGTGGACAAAACAAATGGGTTACCCCTTGATCAATATACAGCCGGGCGATAAAGAAAATATTTATATCATTACTCAAAAAAGATTTTTGATTGATTCAAAAGCATTAATAGCACAACATTCTGAATATGGGTATATTTAAGGATAGTTTTTATAACATATTAAAGAGACAAGTTGTAGGTTTTTTTAAATATTTTCATATCTTAGCTCTCCTGTCGAGTCAAAGTGCGGCGTTGAGTTCAGCTACTCAATGCCTCCAGAATGCAGCGGGAAATAAAGAATGGAGTGTCTTAACACTAGGTTTTCTCTGCTTACCCTGCTTTGTGCGAGATATAGCGTTAAAAAATTAGCTTCTAATTTTTTATTTTTTTTTATTAAGCACTACATATACATTTTATTAGTTAATAGCTATGTAATAGCTAAGTTAAATGATGAGCTATATATATATTTTTTAATTTTTTACTTAAACTATGTTTAGAAATAGACATTATTATCTTAAGGTATTTCACAATAGTTAAGATATTTTTTGTTGTGTTTTGCTACATAATTTACTTATTGTTTATTTAATACCTATTATAATGGAAACTCAAGTGTCTGTTGGAGAGGGCCTTAATGAGTAAATTTTTGTTACAGATATCGTTGGTTTGTTCCAATAACTTATAAAACGAATAGTGGTGTAAAAGAAAATATCTCGTGGTTCCCTGATATTAACGACAGTGGTTCGTAAAATTCATATATATTTTTATTTCTATTTTTTAGCATCACGGTATATCCAGCATATATACAACAAAATAAATAATTAAAAACTCTCCTCCTAATATTCAAGACATTGCGTATTGAGTGTCAGAACTCAACGCCGCGCTCTGTCCTCTTTCCGGAACGTTGAAATGAAAATAACTCTCGAAAATGAACTCGCGGAAAATTAAGAATCCTCCTGGGATCCTTTTGTCTTTTGTATTTTGTCTTTTGGGATACAGCATGGAACAAAAAATATACATGAAATTTTTTAAGGTCAAACATTAGATGTTATAATTCAATATCTCTTATCAGGGGAAAAGTAAAAAAGGATTCATGTGCCAGTAAATGTTATCCAATTAGCCCATGGAGTTTTGAAGCAATAAAATTTTGTAAAAAAACAGGTTTGAAGGCCTGAGAAACTAACGCGATCCAAAGAAACAAACTTCTTAGCTTTAGGTATATTATTAGAATAAACTTAGAATTCTATATATTCATTTTTAGTGACTTTAACTGTGGAACAAGGAGAAAAATGGTTGAAGATTAATAACAATCAAGTTGGATATTATAGAGTTAATTATACACCCAGTATGTGGGGTGACTTGACAGAACAACTAAAACATAATAATCAACAGGTAAATGCAATGGTTTTAGCTTTATCCTACTCGAGGGAAGCTTATTCCTACTCGAGTGAATGACTATATATTTATTTTCTTGCTCCGGTTGACAAAAGGGACAAACTGTGGTGTTAAGTTCTGTTGTTTAACGGACTACCACTTTAAGAAGGGTAAACAGAGGGAACCTGGTGTTAAGACATTCCGTTCCCCACTCACCGTTATACTTTCGAGATATTACGTGTGGAGTGGTGAATCTCAACGCTCCGCTTTGTCTTGTTACAAAAGCGTAGTAATAATATTCTTGCACCATTTGTCATCTTGGCTACCATTTTTTAACATTTGTCATATTCTTATGTTTTTTAGCTAACAATATCGGACAGGTCCAACTTGTTGGATGATGTTTTTGCTCTGGCTGAAGCCAACATAATAAAATATGAAATAGCACTCAATCTATCCACTTATTTAGTTGTTGAAAATGATTTTGTACCATGGGAGACCGCATCCGCCATATTTGATAAATTGTCACACAATATCTTAAATACGGATGCATATGAAAATTTGCAGGTAAGTAAGAACATATTTTTTTAAGTGTTGCATAGGAAAAGCGTATTAATATTTGTTTCTAATAAGTGTTCCGCTCGCTTCTACATTTATACACTACATTAATATAATATGTAGGTATTTGTATGTGTAATATATCTCCATATAAACTTATATGTTTAATCCCTCACTATGTATTAGTAAAAGTCACATTAAAATCTATTCCATATTTTTAAAGATGTGCAGTTTTTAAAGTTGTACAGCATGCCACCGGGAAGTGCGTTTTTTTTAGTTTCTAGCTGTGACCTCACATAGCTGGAGAGGCAGAGAAAACCTGGCCACCTAGTGCTAAGATCTTTTCCTACTTACTACGCCAATAATTAATAATGTGTCAACAAAAAAGCATATAGCAGTTAATAATATTTTTTACGAATCCAACGAGTACTTATGATAATCTCTAAATGTAAAAATTATACACTTACAAATTATAATTATTAACAAGTCAATATTTAAATTCTAATAGGCAATTATTATTTTTTTTACACAAACTCGGATTACTTTTTTTTAACATAATCTATTACTTAATATTTTCCAAACTGAGGTCAAAATAAAATAAAAAACACTGAGTAGAAGTATCAATGATATCTGTACTAATATAATAAAGCGAAAGAGTTTGTTTGTTTTTTCAACACAAAAATATCTGGAACTAGAAACTGAAGCTAAATTCATCAAGAGTGCTGTAGGCTATATAACATTACAGTTTAATTTTTAATTAACCTTAAATAATGAAATAACAATAATAAGGGAACACCTTAATATTACTTTAGCCGCGTAAATGAAATATTTAATATTTTCATTTTCCTTGCTCGGTGCGGCGTTGAGGTCTACCACTCAACACGCAATGCATCTAGAATTCGGCAGAATTTGATATGTTATTTATATTCCTTTTTTTTTCAGAATTATGTACAGTATTTAGTAAAATCATTATACGCCAAGCTATCCTGGGAAAAGTCGGAATTGACAATAATAGAAAGGTAATTATAAAATCTAGCCTTCCTCCTAAATTTAGAAAATATATTTCAGGATGTGTTTGTTGTACAATAAAAAAAAAATTAAACGTTGTTTATCCTATTTTTCCTTTTCTCATAATTTTTATTTGTTTTTTTTTTAATTTAATGTGAAAACCTACTATAAAAGTGACGCAAAGTGAACTTGGGAGCACCAATAGGTTTTTTATTTCTTCGCTCTGCTAACAAGACAAATCGCGGCTTTGAATTCCGTCGCTTATTACGTCTTCGTGGTACGTATTGAAAGTTGAGCGACGAGAGGGGAATGAAGTGTCTTAACACTATGATGCATAAATAAAGTCAAATTTAAAAATATCATTCATCTTTTATTTTGTTTGTTTCAGTCTATTACGCACGCGAATTTTGTCTTTAGCTACAAATTATCAATTACCCGATGCTGAGACTAAAGTAAGGAACATATTTCTGTCTTGGCTCACTTCCCCAAACACTACAAAGATAGAACCAGATTTACGTGATTTTGTATATTACTTCGGTAAGCACGGCGTGGATGTTTGATCCAATCCGATACTTAGTGGACAGCAGTAGTAGAAAAAGGAATACGATCCACCCTATTTTTATATCTATATGTGAAATTTAGCAAACTATTTTAACTTCTTCGCTCTGGTAACAGGACAAAGTGCTGCTGTTAGTTCCGCCACCCAACACTCTCGAAAATTCGACGGAAAGTGAGGAACACAGGTTCCCAGATTCAGGTTCAGTTCCCAGATCAACACGTCATGCCTTCAGTTCGGCGGAAAGTGGGGAACGGAAATATCTTAATGGGAACGGGGGATCTTAACACTAGGTTCCCAGGTTTCCTCTGCTATGTGCAGGATACAGTGTGCAGCTAAGAAAATATATTGATAAATATAAAAACGTACATTGTAGCATATTATTTTTAATATATTATGTTTAATTTAACTTTCATATTAAGGAATGAAAGCAGCGACTCAGGAAGAATGGAATAAACTTTGGGACATTTACTTGAAGGAGGATGATGTTCAAGAACAAACAAAAATACGCACTGCATTATCTGCGCCCCGCGACGTTGATATTCTAAAAAGGTATTTAAATAAAACAATTGGATATAATAATAGGATAGGAATACGAAACGAAATATTTAATATTTTCATTTTCTCACTATAGATTATTATATTAGTATAGATTTCCACATTCCACAAGTGAGAAACGAACCCACAACCTGTCGTGTTTGCAGTTGCATGCTTATGCC
>FASU01006605.1:0-14110 GCA_001486225.1 Heliconius pardalinus sergestus | reverse complement strand
ATAAAGAATATATATAATTATTGTGTAATGGATTTTAGTTAGTTATTTTGCCTTCAAAACACTTTTTGTTGTTTCATTATATTTAAGTGTAGTTGGGGTCGCCTTGACGCAGTGGGAACAACATCTAATTGTAAGGGCCACTGTTGTTTCTCACTCGGAGGAAACAATTACATTCATTTCCTTGTCCTGGTAGGAGGAATTCCAGTACTCAACAAAAAATGTCATGAGGACTAGAGGGTAGTTGGAGAACGGAGTGCCTAATGCTAAATTCTCTCTCTTTACGTTTTGTGTACAAAATACTAGGTTCTACTAAAAACAGTTATATAAGGATGACAAATTAATTCCAATATTTTTGTTTAATAAAATGATAATCTAACTGCAATATCCCTAAATTACTGAGAAGTGGTTTAAATATTATACTAATTTTATGATTGAAGCAATCTATTTTTCTTCTGCTGAATTAATTTTGATTATCTACTAAAATAGTGAGTTAAGACGTTACAGTTCATCAATGTTGGTTGCACCATAAAATAATGGATGATATTATATTTTGGAGAGCCAAAACCCTTGTTCGGATTTCTTGAACAGGTTTATGAGTCGCTACGTACAGGGTTATGATTGCAATAAACGAACAAAATGGGGTAACTTTTCAGTAAAAGGGCTATAAAATATTTGTTTTAAGCCTTATATGATTAAGCCCACTTATTATGTTACCCTGCCTCTTCATATATCAAATAGAACTCTTTGATTTAAATTGGAGTATTTGTGTAAAATACAGGCGTGTATACATATATACACTATATAAAAGAGAGTAGCTGTAGATACAAAATAATATAAAAGAAATGAAATTTTGTTAATTGAGACACTAGTTCCCAAGCAACAGCTCTGTTCAAAAATTTTACAAGCTAATAATTTATAACAATATAATTATTATCATATGTATGGTATGGGCTATCTGTGCCTATAATTAATAATAATCGCATTTGTAATTTGTCCTAAAGGTTTTTGCTAAATAAATAAATAATTACTTGACTGTACTTCCAAAAGTTTTATCATATTCTTATATACATTTAGGGATCTCCATTATATTATAGTTTGTTCGAAGAGATCTTGTCATTAGTGAATAAAAATTCTTTCCGATAATAATAATCGAAAAATATGAACATTGAAACTATATTAATATACATTGAGCAGCAAATATAGTAACACTGAAAATAATCATACCAAAAAACAAGCAATGAAAGCTTTCATTGCTGAACGAATAAAAAAGTTCTCATAGGGTCGAGTTACGTAATCAAGACACGGGCATGAAGTCATCAAGGCTGGCAAACGCTCCATACGTGACTTGGGCAATAATTCTTTCATTCAACAATGTTCCTTAGATGTCATTTCTAAAAAAAGTGCAATAGGGATTATTATATAGCTTTATATTGTGAGGAAATAACGTTTGGTGTTTTTGTCCTGCTCGAAGGACCATTGTTATTTGTAGTTTTATCACTACATATATGTTAAAAAAGCAAATTGTCAATTTGGTTATTATTCATTGAAGTTAAGTTTAAAATTATATCAATGTTTTATTAAAATTGCATGAAGCTGCTGAAATTAAAATTGAAATTCTGTGGGTCCACTAGCCATCACATCAATATAATAAAAAATAAACAAAAATATGGGCAATATTTTTTGTTTTCTATTACTTTTATGCCTTCTGTACCTTGATACACTAAAAGAATATGAAAAAAAAGAGAAATATGAAGGGAAAAAAGAAAAACAAAGAAGTAAATTGTATCCCGTTAGATACAAAGTATACAAAAAACAGTGCTTCAATAAAAAGGCATTTACAGTACTTCAAGTCAGTCATATGTTTTAATTTATGTTCTAAGAGTGTTACGTTAATGTTGTACAACTCGTAAATTGGTATGAGAGCTCGAAACACTACGGTATTAGCGATCAAGTCACGTGTTCAATTTACAACTTCACTTTTACAAGATTTATTTAAGATTAGTACTGATCGGGAGCAATTCGATCCCGACCTTTTTGTTGACCTTTCTACAATTATATAATGGAACTTAACTTAATACTTGGCTAAGTTTTAAAAGACTTATTGTTAGAAATTTTCAGTAAATTTCTTTTTTATTAGTTGATAATAATTTAAAATATTACTATTAATAAGTGGGCTCTATTATTTTAATGTATAAAATACATAAAGATGAGAGTTACGACATTGAAATTTGATGGTTGATAGAAAGTGAAGAAAGAAGTGAAATGTTGGTGTTGCCAGTTCGCATCAACTGCAAGGTTCAATGCCATTACGCAAAGGAATTGTATTGTTCTATCATAAGTCACCTAGTATATGTAAATGAAATCGTTAATCAAAACAGACTAGTTAATAAGATCTTGATTGCAGTTTTTATGGGCTTATAAAAAGATTCAAAGCCAGAATATAACATCTAAAATCTTTGTGGATTGACCATCGGGGCGCAGTGGGATAGAATCTGACCGTAAAGGCTATGCTTCTAGGTTCGATTCCCATTCGAGGAAACGAATTATTTTCATTAACCTATTCTAATAAACTTTCTCGAATTTAGACAAAAAGCAGAAAACGGAGTGCCTTAACACTGAATTCCTTCTCCCTCCCGAGTTATATGAAGGATACAGCGTGAAACTGAGTAAAAAAGACATTCTAAATCATACACATAACTTAGCTAGAACATAACAAAAGTAATAAAAGACCGAGACTGTGCTTTATAATAATGGTATAAATATAAAACCGATGCTACCAAGTTTATTGCGGAGTAACTCTTCCCCAATGCGAAAGTAGTTACAGTTGGAGCAAGGATTGTGGTGAATTTTGTATTTTTATTAAAATTTGTTTTGTAGTGGGTCTTATAATAAAAAATGTTTTAGTACTGCTAGTGGTCTAGCTGGTCTTACATTGTGGCTTATTATTGTGGAATAGGTATTTCTTTACTGTGGTCACAAACCTGCGATTGTAAACTCGACGGTTTTAGGTTTGACTCCCGATTACGATTCGGGGGAACGAATTATTTAGTATTTTTAATTACTTGCTCTGACTCTGCCATAACGATTCATAGAGTGGCGTTGAAGTCTGTCACTCAATACTCATTGCTTCAAAAATTAGGCGAAAGTGGAGAACGAAGTGTCTTAATGGGGAACAGTGTTATAACACTAGGCTCTCAAAAAAAAGTAAAAAATATGTTTCTTTATCATTATTTCATAGGTTATACCAGCGACTAGAGGGTGAAGCCAGGTAGTATAAGAAAATAAATTTTCACATACCTTCTGCAGAATGTGGGGCAACGTGAATTTTTTGACAGATCTTTTTTTTAGGCCACCGTATGGTAGTCGTTGGGTGGCAAACCTAACGTAGAAAAAGAAACGCTTATGAAATTTTCTCGTTTGAAAATTTTTACAATGTTTAAGGTAATTTTAAATTTTAAACGAGAATACAATTTTTTAAACAGCTTATTACTCATGATAAACATTTAAAAACCAACTAAATAATAAACAAAGATAGACTGAGGTCTAAACTATCCAGTAATAAAGCTTTTTTAGCACAAAGCGCTAAAAAATGTATGTCCCCTTGCCTTCCCTGCAATGTGGAGAAAATTGCAGGATAGGCAGAGGGAACCTGCGAACCTAGCGTTAGACACCCCGTTCCCATTAAGACACTTCCACTCCATACTTTACATCGAAAACTGGACGTATTGCTCATAGAGTCAGAACTTAACGCCGCGCTTGGCTTGACTTGCGCCTCGACTGGCCTTACTACTTAAGCTTATTTCTGATTAACGGGTAAGACAACTCTGCATTAAAACATCATAGGTTCAAATATTAACAAACCCTATTATAAATCTTACTAACCCGCAAAAACATGGCCGTGCTACGAGTATGCTAATATCGCTTATGACACGGAACTAAGTGCACAAACTCGGTTAATCCACAATAAATTGTGGTGGAAATAAAATGACGGCCGGTCACATGAATAAGGTTTACCTCAAAACCGAGCGTGTGTAGAAGCCTCGTTGTATCGCCCTCGATGGTGTGATTTTGGTGCAATATGTTTCTATATTTCTTTATTAGATATATCGTGATACAGTACGCGTCTGACAGTTCAGTTTTTAGACGTGGTTAGGAATGATCTTTTTTTAGCTTTATACTGTATCCTGCTCATAGAATTCTTGGAAGAGGAGTCTGATGTATGCCTATATAGCGCCTAATATCCTAGGATCCTGGATGGCTCGAATCTGCAACCATCTTTAACAGTCAGACGCTTACCACTCTGCCACGATGGTCTTATGGAAAATATAATTAACCATAATACTATACCGTATGAACCTTATTAATGCAGTATTCAACCATGGATAAGCTTAGTTAGTCTACGTTTAATACTATTTCATAATAAAATTTAGCTTAGCTCATATGAATGAGCTTGTCCCAAAGTCAACCTGTAATATACAGGCTACACGTTATCGCGCACCTCCTTGCCATCTGGGCCGGCCCAAGTTGGTATTTAATTAACGTGGACTTCACTAACTTACTAGAAATGATTATGAAATTAATATTAACATAAATTATAAATTGAGGCCATCGTAGCACAGCAGCGCAGCAACTGACTGTAAATGCGAGGGTTGTAGGTTCGGTTCCTTGTCCCAGGTAAAACAAGGCACTCCCTGCCTTTTTAAAAAAGTAGTTCCATAAAGTTATATCTAGAGGGAAACGAACCCGTTTCTTTTGGATACCGCTCGAACTCTTTTACTCGAGTTAAAGAAAATGGCAATGTAGCTTCAATAAGCTCTCATTCACTCATCATTTTCCCAGCATCGCATGGATAGCAAAAATAATTACCTATACGGGTACTTGTTAGATGTATAGTCTTGTAAGGGTTTCTTGTATACTTGAGGCGTGGTTTGTTTCTAGTTTATTTTCTATAGAGACATAGTCTTATCTTTAACTATCTAATACATTGATTACAATTCTTTCTTAAATTGACATTATTTACACGATTAAATATGTATAGTATCTATGTATATTATGCTTCTCAAGTCCACCAGTGTTGTATAATTATTATTTATAGAAGTAGCCAACTTGATACTTTTATTACTTAAAACTAGGAATATTGTATATTTAAACTAATTAACAATGCCGTCTAACTGTAAACATGAATCCAGCGGCTTAGATTCCCACTCGGAACAAGACTTATTTTCATTTTATTGTTCTAGTAACAAGTCAAAGAAAAAAAAAACAATTCTTAACCAACCTGAGACATTTCTGGAAACTGCATTTTTTATATGAAAATTGTACGGTTATGAGTATACCAAGTATTTAAATTATATTGAAATATAAATAGAAGCTTTCGCTAGCTCGATACATTGTCTCGAATGAGCTCGAGACAACGAGACGAGCGTTGAATACGTCGTCGTGGCATACTTCTTTCGCTACATCTACTGTCATCAACCTCTTCATACAAATCCTACAAAGGATCTTCATACATTATACGTGACCTTATTCCAGATTTGTACACGGGGTTTTAAAGATCAACTATATGGTAAGATCAACTATAGGTTTCTTTTCTATATTAAAGTGATATTTTCTCTCTGTCTACATTATACAATTAAAATGATTCTTTGGTAAGTAATTTATGTATGTTTATGGGAGAGAGAAGGACCTTCTTCTGAGAAATTCCATCTTCACTTTTCACCCAATTTTCATGACATTCCCTGTTGAGTGGTGATCCTCCATACCGTTCTTTGGTCAGAAAAGAAATTGACGATAGTAAATTTAATTTAAATTACTATTTTTACATTATTCAAATAAAATTTAAATCAAATCAAAATAAATCGTTGTAAAACATAAAAAATACTCTCTCAAAATTAATCAAACCTGGATCCACTTTCATGTAACACTATAATTTAATATGCCTTCAGGTACAAGTAATGTGTCACACGACTGTGAAAGCAGATGATAGTGCTATTAAGTGCTTAAGTGGAGTCACTTCCATTAAATCTACGTTAGTCGAAAGAGCACGACGCGACGGGCGCGCAATCTTACCTCGCTTAATTGTATTTAGTCAATTAGCATATGAAATTTCATTTTCGAGCCCAGATATTAAATATACTGCTTCTGAGTTATTGGTTTGACCTCTGATTTGGATAAATATGGTAAATATTCGTTTGAAGTTAAAAAGATTTAGAAGTTATTCCGGATATTTTAGAATTTGAATACTTATTTCAAGGAATGCCAGATTATAGAGGATTGTAGAATATTGGAATATCCGAAAAGTTGAAAACTAGGTGGCTCATTTAAGTAAGCTCAGCCAACAATGCGAAAAATGTGCAAAGATTTTTAAGATCTATATCATTTCAGGAATTTAATTAGTTAATTAGTTACTTTTTTTCTCAGTCTATCGCAGACAAATTTTCAAAAAAATTGAAACCAAAAACCTTTACGAAAACATGAAGTAAGACTGGCTTTTAAAATATGTATAATTCAACACTGCTATAAAGAACTGATTTTGATTATGTAAGATATATGAGAAAATACTTATTTGTTTTTTGATAATCATTGAAATAATCATTGAAATAATAGAGACCTTAACCTTGTAAACCTTTAAAAAGTACATATAAATGTGAAAGTAAAAATACCAAAAAATAACATTTTCACCACTCTTCACATAATTCACATAACAACATCAGAACTTATGAATATTGAAACGATTAGAAGTTTTACTTTATTATTTGCCCACGTCCCCTAAAAGACCACTCATCCCGAAATCTAATTGGCAATTGACGAAAGTACACACGTTCGATGATGGAATCAATCTCAAATGCATAGAATAGTTTAGGCGGGTCGCCTCAGGGCTCCACGTTTATTGGTTAGGGATGTTTACTATAGCTCCAGTATGCATTATCTATTTCTAATATATGTAGAGTGCTTCTTCACATATTTGTGTTATAAATATTATGTTGACTTTTTTGTGGGTAATGTTTCTCTGCCTTTTGTAACATTATAAATTTACATAAAGTAAAGATCAGGTTACTATATAATAGAAGAATATATTCTTCAAAAAAGCAGATATTGTTAATTCTTAATAAAATATAACTTGATGAGGTCGTTGTGGTGTAGCAGCACCGCATCTGATTGTAAGTGCGACGGAAGCCGGTTCTAATTCTTCTTAAAGCAATGAATTGTACAATTTCTTGGCTTTAGTAACAAAATAAAGATGAGTTCTGCCACTTAACGGGGCTGGGAAGCCGTAAAACTATAAACAATTTATAGCGGATATTATATACGCTTATAGCTAACTAACTTTACGTTCATCGTTTAGTTATATCGTAAAATTAACAAATGACTTATGATAAACGATAAAGTTTACTTTATAGTTTGTTAATTTCAAAAGATTACAAAATGTTACTTTAATAAAAAATGGTGAAGTAATTCTGTCATTGGTCGTTTGGAAAAACAAGTTCAGATACCTTTCATAACATAAAAACTTAACAACAAATTAAAATATCGCAAGTAAGAATCTATTTGTTTATAATAATCCCCTTAAAGTGATATCTCAAAAATTCAACCCACATGTTTATATTACAGCTTTCAGTAATAAAAACTTTTATTAACTTGAAAATACGCAAGGAAAACCAAAATCAGTCCAAAATACTACATACATTCATACTCATATAAACAACCTCAAACACTCCCCTAGATTTTCTTCAAAATTCCACAGGATTGTCGTGCAAATGGTACAAAGCGAATTAGAGGATTTAGAGAACACAACCGATGGTATTATTAGGTGTATTCAAATACGACGTCGGAAGCCCATGTACGCATCAGGTGATGTTATCCTGATATCACAAATATGCAAAATCAGACGCTATTAATGTGGAATAGGGTCTATATTGATTTGAGTTGAACCATATGTGGAATTTCAGTAAAATGCGGTAGGTAAATGTTGTTTGCAATTCAATATAGTAGATATTATGAGTACCGATATTAGTGGATACGGTCATTGAGGAGATTTCAAATTGTCGGGTATTTTCCGAAAGTATAGTGTATTTTGTATTGAGCGCCGGATTTGAAACTAGCATTGCTTAGGAATACTTGTTATTGCACCTGCAGTTATAGTTGATTATTATTGTAAATGTTTTGTTCGAAGTACTATTTTCTTTATTATTTTTATCTGCGTATTTTTCTCTGTTTTGGAGCATAAGTTAAGAAAGTATTTTTATCATTTTTAAGTGTTATGCTACATTCAGGAAATGGAAAGGTATTTTACACTTTGGAGAATGTCCAAGAGGAGCGGGTTAAATCCGGCTAAGTTAAATTTACTATACGTTTTCTAAACAATTAAGTTAAAAAAATATAGTTATGAATCAGTCTTTCAAATACATCTTGCTCTTGATGGAAGATCTTTACTGTGATTTGTGTTTATTCAGACCAGCAAAATGACTTTATTACTATTATAATATACGAGTTGGATTTGAATTTAAAACTATTATATTCAGTTCAAACAGTTCCTGCTACACCATGAACGCAAACACAAAATTACGTAAAACAGCTAAATATATAGAAAACTTATTTATTTATAGTCTAAATTACACTACAAATATTTAGCCCGAGTCCTTCTGAACCCTTTTTCGAGGCGGAATTCGGATATTACGCCGTAAAATAATTCTAGTGACCACAAATTTGCAATTGTGGTTGGTGTTCCAAATTGCAGGTAGCTTTTAGATATTTTGGGGTATGTCTGGACCAAGTCAAACCTGACCATTATAAAATATTCAATTGTTTATGCCTTGAGAAAACGCCATAGAACAATGCTATTTACAGCTTGCGGTGAAACTTTTCACATTAGTCTATTGCATATTAAATTTGTAGTATTTATCAATACTAGTATTACAAAGCTAATATATAATATAATTATGAGACCAATTATGGCACAGGTGCACAAAAGCGACAGGTTCGATTACTACTAAACAAGGCAAAAAAGTAAAGAACACAACGTTATAAAAAGAAGCCATGAGTACGAAGAAAAGTCTACATCTAGTTCAAAGAAGCATTTCATTTGCCAAGTAAATCCCTAAAAATAAAAGCAGGTGACCTAGAGTTATCAGTTCAAAAGATGCACCAGAATGAGAATAACGTATACTGTAGATCTATATGCATGTAAATCTGCCCGAGGCCGCTATACTCAATACAAATTGAAACGAATGGCAGCTTAACATTTTTATTGGATACAATGTTCCACCGGTACAGCTTGAAAGAGGATTAAAGGAGAAATATGCACACGCTAATGGCTGCGATATAAAAAGTATAAAATAGTAAAATTTTGTCATAGCGATTTGAAAAGGTCGTTATTTTAAAGAAAAAATGTTTTTCCTGGCCCTTTCACTGAGTTCCACCAGACATTAGTCAATATCTCAAAATCAGTTGGAAATTGAAGTGAGTTCTCTCTGCCCACAACCTAGTGTTAAGACCTGCCCGGCTATGAGAGCGAAAAATTTAAATATTCAGTATTTAATTCCCTTGAAAAGGAATTGAATCCATAGCCATCGTACTTACGGTTGCCCGTTGTAGTTATATCTGAATTTTCATTGCTATATGCAATAAAGGGGCAAAGTTGAACGTACTTACGAACAATTTAATTTATGACATAAAAATAGAACTCTTGGTTCTCCATCAAAAATATAAAGATCCAATTCTATTTTAGAACATTTTTATCATATTGTCAAGCGATGAAGAAATGTATGCAGTTGACAGGTCCATATCATATTTATTGTTCTCTCTTGAGCTTTAAGCATCGAGGCTCTCCGAAGAAAGGGAGCTTGCATCGTTACTCGTGGATTATCTGTCATTTTATCTTGCCTGAGGGATATTTAAATATGAATTTTCTTGGACTATTTTCGAATATAGGATGAAATTGTGGTATTGTGGTGGTGGTTGTTTTGGGTTCGATTTGAGGCCGATCTGATTTATTTTTGGAATACTCACAAAGAGTGGAAAACGGAAGTGTCTCAATGGTAACGGAATACCTTAACACTGGGGTCCGAGGTTCCCTCTGCTTCCCTGCTGTGTTACCCACACAGCGTGAAGCCAAAAAAGCATTAATGTTAGGAATAACTTTTTAACTTTATTGTTAGTACTAGTTATAACTTGGAGATACTTTAAAAGATTTGCATGAACAAAATAATGTCATCTGAAGTGTACTCCTACGAGTCGAAGAATTTGTCATTTATATACGAATTCTTTCAAACTAAAATATATTATAGCAAATAAAATATAAAACCTGAAGTAAAATATATTTTTTTATCCTTTCGTCTATTATTAATATGCGAAAGCAGAGTAGGAAAAGAAACTTACTATTAAGATCCTTCGTATTCCACTTTTCGAATTTCAATTTTCCAATTTTTAAGACATTGCAACATTTGAGTAAAAATAATGAAAAGAACTTTAATATAATCGTTCCCTGTGTAGGGATCAAACCCACGACTATCGTACTAACTGAGTGAGAAAATGCGGCGATGAGTTTCACTACTCGGCACGCAATGTCAAACATTGCGCGGAGAGCGAACTGTCATAATACTCGGTTTAGTTAGCTATATCGATAACTCAATAAGGGATCGTTAACAAAATATCGATTTTATTGAACCCAAAAACACTTATTTCAAAGTTATTATCGTATAAATTACTTAAAAGTTTGGGGGTATCGTGAAGTTTCATCATCGTAACGAACTAAGTTTAAAGTCTATTAACTTGTGTTTCATTTTATCTTTCATTTAAACTCTCTAAATAATAATTATTATGTACATGATACTGTTTGCACATAATTATTGTATTTTCACAGTTGTGTCATCATTTACAAATCATTTACAACTTCTTGGTGACGGTGTGGTGCAGAAGTACTTCTTAACTTAACTAGAACCTAGTTCTAGAAGGGATTATTATTCAAATCTTTACTTTAAATTTACGTTTCCATTCTTCGC
This sequence comes from Heliconius pardalinus sergestus, assembly GCA_001486225.1. NCBI lineage: Eukaryota > Metazoa > Arthropoda > Insecta > Lepidoptera > Nymphalidae > Heliconius > Heliconius pardalinus. The sequence goes on along the minus strand of FASU01006605.1, from coordinate 3,110 downwards.
TCTGCTGTCGAGGCAAAGCGCGACGTTGATTTCTGCTTCTCAATACGCAATGCCTTCAAAATTCGCAGAGAGTGATGAGCGGAGTGTCGTGACACTAGGCTTCGACGTGAAGCGGTCAAAAATATGTATTATAATCCTATAAAACATAAATCAATATTAAAGTAAACTAATGAATTATAACATATGGTAAAGCAAATTCTATTAAATTCTAATAATAGAATTGATATAAATTGAAGTCATGTCTCTAAAAGGTTAACACACGACTTTACTAGTTACCATTTATTGGCCACCATATGTTTGTACCTTACATCCAATTAGAGTGACACTAATTTAGCTTACGGCTCTTGTACGCTCACGTTTATATGTAACTTATAGTTATAAGAAATGTCGAAAACCTTTCTGATATTTTTGTACGCAATTATTTGGTAATCTTGTAATAATAAATCTATACTATTTATATTTTTATACTAATACTAGAGACTCAAACTCGGTTTCGCTCGCCAGAAAATAATGCTTCCTTTGCCTACACTGCTGTATGCGGGAATGAGCGTGATGCTGAAAAAGAAATCTATACATTTAACAAACGCACAGACAAAGACACACACCGGTATACAGGCAAAATCATTTCTTTTTAGAAAATTATTACTTTTTTCCTAAGGAATAACACTATAAAAATGTAAGAAATTTTCAAAATCATGTTTTTGTTTCTATTACATTAAAAAACGTCCCCAACAATTATCATACGTGCCGTAAGAGTGACCTCGGGCACCTGTGTGTCATCTAAATTCATACTTATTTATAACACATATACTTATAGATATAAATATCTAATAATTGAAATAAGTTAGTAGTTTTTACCCATATCAAGGCCACACTTTGCTATATCAGAGCGAGTCGATGGAAATAATTCATTTATGTTAATCCTCCGAATGTCGAATTGAAGTTTCGACTGTTCGAAAGGAATCGAACTTACAACTATCGAATTTGCAGCCGATGTGAATTTGTATTCTGTATTCCCGATCACTTATTAATAGAACCGAAAAATATCACCATTATTTACTTGGAATTGAAAGAACTTAAGTTCATAACCAGTAAATCAATGGAACCTACAAAAATGATATGATCATGCATACATATGTATTACATACTCATTAACATTAGAACCCGTTTACCAATTTCAATAACAAATGGTTAGTGTAAAGTGAAATATGGTCGAACAAAATACATTAAAACTTTGTTGCGAATTATTACTCTATCAACATTAATTTGGGTTCAGCCATTAGCCGACCTTGCTTCATTATTAATTTCATTTCATACTATTTTAAACTGACTATTTCAAAAACGGTTGAAATTGTGTATTCCCTTTATCATATTTTATAAGCAGCAGCTTTTGATGTTGCTTTGCGTATATTTAGTAGCAATACGAAATATTTCATTCAGCCCAATTAGCCGTTCACCATATTCAAGCTCTAAATATTCCCAACTTCACGATACTAAGACTAACATTTTATTTAACTTATTATGAAAATAAATACTCCTCGCAGTAAAATTGAATCCAAACCCACCGGCCAATTTCATTTATATCGAAAATGACCATTGTAGAAAATTGAGATCAATTCCAAAATAACACCAGAAATCGTAATAGCATCTTACATCCATGTCATTTCGTCATAAAAACCTGGTAAACCATAATATTTCAGTCGGTATGGCATCTCGACTGTCCCGACGATGTAAAATACGTCTCTCAAGGGAAATTTATTCGCGGTAGACGATCCTAAGCCTCCATAATGTGCCTTCGATGCCCCATTCCTACCCTGGAATTAGTATGAAAATATATTTTTCTAAGCCCCGATGAGATGAGACGTTTTGCAATTATCCCTCCTTTTATATTGGATTGGCTGTTTGTATACAGCTGATTCATATTTTTTCCTTTCGTATATTTAGATTATAAAATTGAAATTTTTATAAAGAAATTGTTAAATCTGCTTTAAGTAATACATAATTTTGAGAAATATAAAACTATCCTTCTAATAAACGAGTCTATAGGTACGCCATGTCAGTAACATTCTAACTTCCTAAAAGCTAATACCTCAAAAATATATACACAAAACTCATACATACATTCATACACCAAACAACCATCACCAAATAACGGCCAAATGGAGAAATACATAAAACACTGTTTGATTTAATTACTTTGCAAAAATCCTCATATGCGTTTTCAGAATTGAACTGCGGCCATCAGTTCCCAGCGCAGGTGCGCTCCAGATCCCCGTTCACACGAGTGTGATGCCACGATTGGATTGCACGTTTGAAAAAATACTAGCTCATATCATTGTAATTTCTGTGGACTTTTATGTATTCTATATCGTGACGGTATTAGGTTTGTAAATTTTGTTTAATTTGAGTGAGTGGGCTTATTTTTTTTTGTTATTTATCTTGCTCCATTTTTATGATTTTTATTTGAAGCATAGAGACCTTTCAGGCACATGTACATTCTCATCTGGATACTTTGGGAAGATGAAAAGAAGAAGCTGTTTAAGACATTTATGTTGCGTCCAATAAATTCAATTTAAAAATTATTATTATAATTTGCTAAATTTTAGTTATTAACCTTATAATGACGCATGGCATGACCATGACACCAACTATGGATTCTCCATAATTTGTGTCATTTTTTTCATTTTCTCGCTCTTGCAAAGCGCGGCATTTACATTTATTAATGTTATTGTAGTTTCATTTAATTTTATTCAGTAGCTTTAGAACAAATATTCGTCCTCATAAACATTCACATTTATAATATTAGGATGCATATATGCACATATTAGTAGGATGTATAAAATATGAACATTCATATTTTCCACATACATATAACAGTATGAATCAACACGATCGTTTTGTAAAATGTTCGTATGATTTTTTACCTCTTGCCAAACTATTGAAATGAAATTTCACCAGCTTTTATTAAAACAAGTTAAATTCTAACCAAATATTTGTTTCAATCAGGCGTTACGTTTCGGTTTCTGAATTTGTGTATCAAATAAAAAACTATCGGCACTATTGGAATGTAGTTATTGTTTGAAATATGATATTTATGGTCTTTTTTACCA